>JAVSBX010199471.1:0-13920 GCA_033119125.1 Desmognathus anicetus
GATACCACAATTAGAAGCAGATGTACCATGGGTTTCCCGGACACCATCTACATTCTCTTAAGCATTCCTATATTTGCACTTATCAGTACCCTCTGCACCTGTACTCACATTTTGTCCCTAGAGATATGCCATGACTGGATCCCAGAAATCCTTTGGCGCAGAAAGTGGGTTTATAAGCTCCCCATATTGTGCCCACATATCTTTATGTCTAAGGGACGCCACCCACCAGTTCTTTATCGTTGGATATGCCAGACCCATCCAATACCTGGCTATTAAATGTTTGGCCTAGGCGGCCGCTATATGCAATTAATTTAGTCTCAGGTAAGGGAACACGTTAAACAGTCCCAGTAGCCCCACCTGAGGGTCATCCGAGACATCAGTCTGCAGTACCACCTACATAGTCACACACACATCATTCCAAAACTCATTAAAAGAGGGGCAATACCAAATCAGGTGCTGAAAAGATGCATCCCACACATGACATTGCGTACAGTCTGCAGATCGGTCTCGGTAAAATGTATGTAAAGCTTTGGGAGGGGAGAGGGGGCATTGATAAAATTGATGGACCACTTTGAACTGTAGCTGCTTATAGCAGTAGTTTGAGGCAATTTCACAGATGTGGTTTAACACTCGGTCCCATAAGGCAACTGACAATGAGCTTTCAAGGCATTCATCCCATCTGTATCTGAGCTGTGAGTAATAGCTATCAGTTGGGCGTTTTATACCTTAGACAATGTCCATTTAGATAGCGTTTCCTCACATATCGGCCCCAGAAAGACATATGTATCAGGTTGAAAAGAGAAATCAGGGAGCCATTTCCTAATCAGATTTCTCATGCAGCGATATTTAAAGTGTAGAAGTGGTATCATGGCATGTCTCTCACCTAGTTGCAGATCAGATATCACCCAGTTATATATAAACAGTTCCCTCCGGGTGACCATATCACACTTAGCCAAGTAACTACGCCAGGACCTGTCCTCACAATGGGTAATGGCGGGCATCCACCTGACTTAAATGTTCAGGTGCTAAGTTGGAGTTCCCCTCCAACCATTTCTATGACCTGTTATAGGTTTGTATAGCACAATCCACTATGGTTCCCCATGGTTTCCCATATCGCGCTCCCTGCACCAATTTCACTTTCTGGTCCATTTGTGCGGCTTCTGTAGATCCGATTGGAACCATTGTGCCGCAAAGTGCAATTGCGCCACAGCGTGATAGATCTCCAGATACGGCACTGCTAGTCCCCCCCATGCTCCATTGGGAGAACCATTATCTCATATCAGACACGGGCCTGCCTATCTCCCCAAACAAATGCTATGATCGTTGCCTTAAGCTTCTGGGAGTAGGTATTAGGTGGGAGCAAAGGTACGCTCACACAAACAAAGACATTTCAGCAGGATCACCATACGGAGTAGGCTAATACATGCAATCATAATTCGTGGGAGCCTACTCCAGGAACTCAGCAGAGTGCTAAATGTATTCATTATTTTTTCATAGTTTCTGCTAAAAACCTGTCGCTTATCTAAAGAAAAATGAATGCCCAGATAATCAAATCCACACCCCACCAGGCAAGATTGCCTACTAGTACCGGTGTCAGCAATTTAGATGTCAGTGGGGCAACAAAGGATTTGTCTATATTCACCTTAAAGGGGCTCAATCATGGATATCACTACTTTAGCTCTTTGTATTCTCCTTCAAAACTTACACAGAATTGCAATTTGTCATTCGTTTGACAAATGCTTAGTTGTACAGTAATTGCACTTTTTAAGTAGTGCATTACCTCGATTTCCTTGGTCAAATTCGGACACAGAAATAGCTGCATAGAGCTTTCCTATACAGAACCCTTGATGCCCTCTAATGGCGAGCTGTGGAATTACTTCTCAAAAATATCCCATCACATCACATTTTGACAATAAAACTATACGAAAAAAACATTTTAATGGAAAAAAATATAGGCTGTTTTTAATGCTCTAACAACTATATATGTTTGTGTTCATTGTGATGACGGTGCCCCTTTAAGTCCAGCTATCGCTCTAAATTGGGTGACAGCAGATAGTACTGATGTAAAGTTTTCAGACGGGTTCTGAACAAAGATCATTATATCATCTGCATAGAGTGATAGGGTAATTCGTACATTTTTAAGTGTTATTCCACCAGCCTACATTTTTGCTTGAGGGCACACTCCAGCGGTTCAAGTGCTATGGCAAAGAGGAGATAGCGGGTATCCCTGCTCGGTTCCGCACTGTAGTGAGAACTTATTCAATACTCTATTGTTTGTCAAGACTATGGCGGAGGGCTCTGCATAGAGCAGTGACGTTGGATGGCGAAAATTGGAATCAATACCCATTCTGATCATCACGCTAAAGATGTATCCCCAGTCAACAGTGTCGAACGCCTTGGCGCAGTCTATTGAGACCACCACCAGATCCACCCTACCCGCTAATTTGTCTGCTAAGGCAAACAAGAGGCGAAGATTGTCTGTAGTTGAGCGTTCAGCTATGAAGTCAGACTGATCTGGCTGGACTAAAAATGGCATTGAGATGGCCAGGTGTCTGGCTAACAACCTTGGTGAGAATTTTGTTATCAATATTAATGAGAGAGAGGGGGCAGTATTCCGACACATTTTGTCTTTCCTTAGCGGGTTTGAACAACAGGATGATTAATGCTTCCCTCACCGTTTCAGGGAGCCTGCCCCTCTTTATCAACTCCTCAAACTCGCAGCAGGTACGGGTTAAGTGTATCAGCATAGGCCTTATAGAACTCTGATGTGAGCCCATCTAGGCCCGGTGCATTCTGGGGTTGCATGTCAGCAATTGCTTCTTTTATGTCCTCCTCAGTTATGGGTTAATCTAGATACTGCTGCTCTACCCCCTTAATTTAAAGGAGAACTCCGCTCCCAGAGTTCTCCGCATAAGCAGCCCCTTCCCCCCAGCACCCACCACTCCCCGCACTTACCTTCGTAAAGCGGCAGCGGCAGCCTGTATTTCATTATTGAAATACAAGCTGCCGACCCTCGATGCCGCGGCCATCACTTAGGGAAAAGACTTCCGCAAACGTCAGCAGCGTGACGCTGCTGACGTTTTGCGTGAAGTCTATTCCGCAACTTGTATGCAAAATGCAGCCCCTATAGTTGAGGACCATTTTCCTTGATGAAAAGCAGTATATTATCACAATCTTTGAAGTCAAGTAATTTAATTATGACTGGGCGAGGATTGTCTCCAGGTTTGGGCCTGGGGGCTAAAGAGCAGTGGGCCCTCTCCACCACAAAGAAGGGGGAAAGTTCCTCCTCCCCGAAGAGGGACTTGATCATGGCTTAAATAACTAGTGGCATGTTTGCAATGCAATCGCTCACCGGGAGCCCCACTAGGCGCAGATCATTCCTGTGATCTGCCCTCCAAGTCATCTGTTTAAAAACAGATATCCTCCACCAACCTTTGGCTTTTCTGCAACCTGGCAAGAAGCAATCATGTAAGCTGTTCCATGATCGCAATTTTGGTTTCTGCCTCATTGAGGTGCATTTTTAGGGTATCAACTACAGTCTGTAGGCTGGTCACCTGTCGCACCTGGTCATCAAAATTTTCATTAATTACGCCACTACCTTTCTGCAGTTCGAGGAACATCCTCTGTATCACCGGTTCCACCACTCCCAGCTTGGGGGCGCCGCTCTGTCCTTGGTGTGGGAGGGGGGTATGTTGTCCCCTGGGGGTTGGGCAAATGTATCCAGAGTGCGATGTTTCTTATCTGGCTTCCCCATGGCGGCCTTCACTGAGCGCTCCACCACCACCAAAGATTTAACAGGAGAGTCCACAGCCCGCTTTTATGAGCCGCGGTCTGCCAGACGTACACCTAGTACTCCTGCCCCTCAGGCAACTAGTCAGCACCAGCCACGCCACTGCCGAGGTATAATCCCCCACAGCCAGCAGGAGTCAAAGCTGTGGGCTCGGACGCCCAGCACTAGGACTGCACCATTAATCACCAGTTCTAGGCGGGCAAGGCAGCACCAACGCTCAGCCACAGTTGTTATGCTCAACTGGTTTCTTTTTCCCTTTCAGGGAGGCTCCCTTCCCAAGTTGTGGCAATGCTTTCCCCCAGGGGAAGGTGCGGGAGGGGTGGGGGGAAGGGCTCCAGCCTACCTCCCTTTCAGTCGACCAGTTACTTCAGACTCACTCCCCTCAGCCTGCCCCATGCAGGTGAGACCTCAAGTCACCGAGGGTACCCCGCCACAGGGTGCCAGTCCCAGCCCCCAGACCGCCACCGGGCCAGCCCCGCAGTCACCAAGGCAGCAGCACAGGTCCCCCAAAAGAGCCGCTAGCTACTATATACCTATGCTCTGAAGAGCGCGAAAGATAGTACATGAGCACCTGTCTGGGCAGATATGGTGAGGTTGTCTCCCCTCTCTTCCCGGATGGGGAGGAGGATAGAAGGCAGGTAAAACAATAGATTGTGACAAATGAAAAGGGGACACTACTTTGGGAAGAAAAGAAAGTGTTGTTTTCAGTATTACTTTTTGTTTTTTCAATTTTTTTGAAAGGCTCGTCAGCTGGCAAAGCCTTGAGCCCACCAATCCAGTGGGCTGAAATAATTGCAAGTAAAAATATTGTTTTCAAAGACACTAACTGTATGTCAACTGAATACATAGGCTCAAAAGGAGAACCGTGTAGAATGGACAGAACTAAACTCAAATCCCAGGGCCCAAAGAATGGAGGCCTCGGTGGAAACAATGTTCCAAGTCCTTTTAAGAATTGTTTGACCACTCCAATTTGAAAAAGTGAACGCTCGTCCGGAGAACGAGTGAAAATGGAGATCTGTCGTCCTCGGATTTTAGGAACATATACTGTGGCATCAGTGCGTTATAGAACCCTCTTCAAGATGGCCGCCTCCATTCCCGAGAATGGAGTGGCCATCCAGCCAATCACAGACAGACGCTGCGCAGCCAATCATAGGCAAGCGCGCCGAGATGTCAAACCTATTTAGTTCCCGCTTTGGCAGTCTACCGGCGCGTGTCAACGAGCCGGTTAGACTTGTCTCCGCTCCTCACTCCCCTTATCCTTATTCGATCTCGGTGTTTCCAGTTCGTGTTATCCAGTTCTTGTTTCCCTTTTCTTGTTCACTAGTCCTATTTCATTGTTCCCTTGGTTTTCCAGATTAGTCTTATTTGTCGTGCTGTTCGTGTTGTTGGTTCTTAGTCCTTTCGTTTTCCAAGAAGTCCTTCATCTTGTCCTGCCTCTTTGGTGAGTCTTGTGACTCTTGCCGCGTTGGGCGGTTATTCTCATGCGCTTTACGAGTGCGTTCACGCTACTCGCGTTACGTATCCAGTTTCGGCATTATACAGGTACTCTTCGTAGCGTCTGTTGTTTGTTATCTTCTTCGCGTCTTGTCCACACTTTTCAGTGTCTTGCTATAGCACTTGTATCAAGCCGCAATATCTGTGCTTTCTATAGCGCCTCTTGTTTGTTCAAGTCAAGACGCATTTCTGGGATCATTTCCGTCATCTTTATATGGTTAAGATTTAAATACCTTTCTGGTATTCTCCAGAGTGCGTCCATAGTGTTTAAATCAAGACGTTACAGACGTTAACCAATCCTTTATTCATTCTCTTCTCTATCTTGGTGCAAGTGTGTTGTTTGGCAACTGGGTTAATCCTGATACTAGACTAGATTCCTAGAATTCCTTAAGGTTCCTGCTTCTCCAGTCCCTCCTTCAGTGTTAGCCTAAGCCCATTGTTGCAATAGGTCCTAGGTTGCAGTCCTTAGGGTCACCCCTGTTTGTTAGTTGTATCCTGGTCTGGTCACACTTGCACCTATCTGGGTTTTTCCTCCTCACAGGTTTTCCCAGAGCATGGCGTTTTGCCACCACCTGTAAACCGTACTACGGGTTACAGAGGGCGGCTCCTCGCACTATCTTCAGCTACACCTGGAAACCAGAGGTAAGCCTGCCTTAGTGTGACAAGATCACACATTCACGAACGGTAGTGACATCCCGTATCCACAAGATGAAGCAGGAAACTCATGACTGACGTGACTGGACAGATGAACGGATCTTTGTCAGAAGAAAACAACAGTCACAGAACCTCAGCCAGTGGGATTTGTAGATGGCTCTTGTCGAAGGCCTTTCCGCAGCCATGACCACCTCCAGGATGTTGCCTGCTAGATCCCAGCGTTCATATCTCACCCTTTCATAAGTCAGGAATGCAGCTTGAGGCTGTCTGGGTCGGGATAAAGAACCCCGCCCCTCTGCTGCGAAACCAGATCTGCCCGTCGGGGCAGGCGGATCGGGGTTGCCACACTGAGTTCCAACAAATCCGTTTACCAGACTCGCTGGGGCCAGTCTGGTGTAATCATAATCATCTCGCATTGAACATCTTGAAGTAGGTCACCACTGCCCCGATGAGAGGCAGATGGGGAAATGCGTACACAAGTGTGAAATATCAGGGCATTGTGAATGCATCTCTAAGTGCACCTCTTAGAGGGTACATTCTGGCGCAGAACAGACAACACTTTCTGTTCTCCGTGGTCACGAAAAGGTCGACGTGCGGAGTGCCCAAGTGCAGATCATGGATAGGAGAACCTCCTGATGGAGCTCCCAGTCCTGGGAGAACGAGGAGTGTGTGCCTGAACAAGCTCCTCCCCAGCCAGATGAGCAGCCTGGAGATCCATGTCGTGCTCAATGGCCCACACCCAGAGAGGGAGTGCTTCTCAGGAAAGCCGGAAGGACCCCACTTCTCCTCTTTTGTTTAGAGGATGCCTGGTGACAGTGTTTTTCAGTAAAAACCAGTACCGATCTGCCAGGCAGAGATGGGAGGAAGGAACGAATGGCCAGCCGTATTGCTCTCAGTACCAATAAATTGATGTGCTGAAAGGATTCTTCTGCACTCCACAGTGCACTGGTGGATAGTTCCAGAATGTGCGCTCCCCACCCAGAGAGCGACGCCTCTGTCACTACAGTCAATTGATGAGGTGGCTGAAACGGCACACCTCTCTGAAGCATCTCCATGTCCCTCCATCATCTGAAGTGTCGCGCAAGGTAGGTTGTCACTGTCATTTTCTCTTGTGGATCCCCAGTGAATTGATTCCACTGAAAACCCAGAGCCACAGAAGGGGCCTCATGTGCAGCTGCACATAGGGAACCAGACGAATACAAGAGACCTTCAGGCCGAGCCTCCTCTGGAAGCTCACTGCTGGGACTTGGGAACTCTCCACAAGGAACTGCAGCAGCTGCTGAATGGACTGAATCCTGACTGGGGGCAGAAATGCCATTTTCAGAGAGGTGACCAAGAACGCTCCTCCGTACCGGATCCGTCGTATTGGTACAAGGTGCGACTTCTCCAAGTTTAGGGAAAAGCCTAGAGAAAAGTACAGAGTGCACACTTGAGACAGATGCTGTCTGAGTCGATCCACTGACGACTTGATGAGCCAGACATCGAGGCAGGGAAACACATGGATGCTCCCTTTCCAGGGATGACCTGCCACCACCACCAGCACCTTCGTGAAAACGTGAGGGGCTGAGGTGAGGCCGAAGGGCAACGTATAGAAGTTGTACTGCTCCCCAGCCACCGTGATGTGAGGAAACTTTTGGTGGGCTTTGTGGATGGGGATGTGAAAGTACGCATCCTTCAAGTCCAGTGACACTATCCAATCTCCCTGAGTCAGTGCCAACAGGACCTGAGCAAGGGTACACATCTTAAATGTGTCCTTCTGCATGAGCTTGTTCCATCTCCGCAGGTCCAAGATGGGACAGAGGCCTCCGTCCTGCTTGGGAACCAGGAAGTAACGGGAGTACCACCCATGGCCTCTGAGTGATGGGCACCCGTTGAACAGCTTTTTTCCGAAGCATGTGGAGCACCTCCTGCGTCTTCGTGGGGATGGGGGGAGAGGAGAAGAGCGAGGTCTGAGCTGAAAAGGGAGACAGTACCCCGACCAAATGATTTGGTGGACCCAACCGTCTGAGGTGATCTCCTCCCATCTCTTCACAAACCCCGACAACCGACCCCCCCACTGGGGTTGGGTTGGAGGCAGAGGGAAGGTCAGCACAACTGTTGATGGGCAGGGTTAACCTCCTTCGAACCAGTTGGGCGACCCTTACCGCGGCCTTTGCCATGGCCTCTGGACGGTGGCGGAAGCTGTTTTTGGGATGGCTGTTGTTTCTTTTGTTGAACCTGAGATTTCTAGTACCAAGGCCTCATCTTCTGAAAAGTAAATTTCTTGGCAGCAGGTTCAGGCTATCCCAGCTTCAGTGTGTCAGTGTACGTCGTATCGGAGCATTCCAGAGCCTCATCTGCCTTGGCACCAAAGGGCTGCTTGCTGTCAGAACGGCATGTCCAAAAGTTTGGACTGTATGTCCTGGGAGAAGAGGGACATACATATCTATGCATGACACCGTATCAATACCGAGGTGGCCATGGCACGATCAACGGAGTCAGCCATTAGCAGGGCACAGACTAAGCGCTGCTTATTTATTTATCTATTTCTTAGGCGCCGGAGCCTGCAGGCATTAGGGTGCCGGAGACACACACACGCAACAACCAACAACACAATGACACAATTAAATAGAATACTGATCAAGCACATAATCTGGGGCAGAAGGATGCAGGTCCAGAAATCCAATGGGTCTGTAGGAAGAACAATCCGGAAAATCCAGGTAAGTCAAACCTAATATTTATTAAACAAGTGGGTTTTGAGGAGCTTCCTGAAGCTGTGCAAGTTTGCTGTAGTTCTGAGATCAAAAGGGAGGTTGTTCCAGAGAGCAGGACCACAAGATACAAAGGACTTCCCAAATCCACCTGCTCGGTGGGCTCAAATACTCACTGCGCGGGCCTGGTAGCCAGAGCATAGAGTGCAGGTAGGCGTATAAAGCTTGATTCTGTCCTTTCGGTAACTGGGGGCCTCACCATACACACATTTGTGCATTACATATAAGGTTTTAAAATCTGTACGAGCTCTGATGGCGAGCCAATGCAATTCTCTCCTATGTTCAGTACCCTGTTGTCCCCGATTTATGTATTCCATGGTGCAGACAGCATAATTCTGCACTACTTGGAGTTTATGTAGGTTCTTAGTGGAGGAGCCAATCAAAAGGCTGTTACAGTAGTCCAATGTAGCCAACACCACCACTCTCGCAATGGTGGCACAATTTTCCCGTGTTAGGTAAGGGCGTATCTGACAAAGCAGTCTAAGGTGGAAACATGAAGCGCTTACTAATGGATTTGTGTGGTAATCCATTGCGAGGGCTTAATCCAGGGTCACGCCCAGAGCTTTAACCTTTTGTAGCATGTTGATCACACAGTTGTCTATGCAGATTTTAGATATTCTGCATAGAGTTAAGGAAGTTTTCGTTATGAGGCCACTAGCATCAGCTCCATCTTGGTACCATTCAAACACATCTAGTTATGGCTCATCCAGGATTTAATGAGGCCATAAGTGGTATTTATCTTTTCTTGATCATATCTTGGGTGGCGGTAGGTTGACAAGAGAAAGGTATGATAGCATTTAAAGCAGCAGTGTAGTTATTTGCAGTTTAACTCAACTATGTTTTAGTGGGGTTGATGCTATTTTCTGACACTATTTTATCCCTGGCTTTCTGGATTTTATTCCAGAAATGGTCCTGTGCTCTAGTACAATCCCGAGTATCCGGAGAGAAAGCCACTCCATTCTCGATGGGACATTTAAGTTCCTCCAAAATGGAGAAGAGTTCTTTAGTGTTATATTTTGCATGCTGAATACGTGAGTTGAAATATTCTCTTTTAGCCAGCTCAATGGCGCGTTTGTATACTGCAGCACTATTTTTCCATGCCAGTTTATCTTCCATACTCCTTGATTTTTCCCACCCCCTTTCTTTTACTCTTTTAGCCTTTTTTAGAATGTCAAGTTCATCTGTCCACCACTTCTGATGATGTATTTTTTGGCAGTCTTTTTTTTTCTTTAAAGATGCAGTTTTTTCTAACAAAGAGGATAATGCTGAAGCATATGCGTTAGCTATTTTCAAAGGTACATCTAATTCACTGGCTTAGCCGTCTCCGCCACCAGCTGGGATGCCTCCTACTGATACTGCTCAGGTAAGTGCTCCACAAGTGCACCCCCTCTGAGATTGCAAGCCTCATGAGTCCGTGGTGGCCAGGGGATGCGGGTGGACTCTCATGTGAGTCGCCTTTCATTCTCATTTATGCACCTGTACAAATAACAAGGTATATTGTAGATGATAATGCTGTGTATATGAGGTTCTAAAATTATTACTTGGCACTAGACGTCATGCAACATGGCCTGGTGGACTCCTCATGTAAGTCTCACCTCATTCCCGCCTGCACATCGGTACACTTGTCAAGGTTTATTTATTTTAAAACGTTTTTGTAAAGCGATTACTTGTGCGTACATCCAAACCGCTAACAGACAAGACACAAATGCAAGTTAAAAACATAAACTAAAAAGCAAAAGAGTCAAGGAAGATCTACTGCCAAGTGCTGTCTCAGGGCATAAGAGCCATCCCGGTGCCTATTGGCTATCTTGTTCGTGGCTGCCGTCATGAGGAGGGCTGAGTTGTTCCGAGCAGGCAGAGGGGGTGATGAGAGGCCAGAAAGGACAGCTTGTGGCACCCCTCCAGAAGATCGACCCTGGGCTGTGGGGAAGGCTGGAATTTGAGGGAATATGGTCCCATTACCTGCCGACGGAATCGGGGTCAGGGGGGCTTGGCGGCTGCTTTCGAAGCGGAAATGACAGAGATGGGGAGAGGGACTGGCGAAACTGTGATTCTGAGGCGATGTGCCTCAACTTCGAGCAGATGCTGTTTGGCCAGGCTCTTAAACTGCCCCAGGGACTTGGCTCTCCTGACTTGTGGTGGAAGTGCGTTCCAGAGCCGAGCATCCTTGCAGGTTATGGTCACCCCTCCCTTCTTCTTCAGGATCCGGGGAAGTGCAAGCAAGTCCTCTAAGGGGCCTCTCCTGCATCTGAGTGCGGTGAGTCTTCTGGCCCATTGAGGGATGTAGGTGAGGCCATCCTTGTTCACCGCCTTCCAGAGCCAAACCCCAGTCTTCACAACTAGCTGGTCCACGATGGAAAGCCACTTTAGCTGGTATCTCTAAGCACTAACATGTTCCCGTTTTCTCAAGTTATAGATCATGCGAATTGCGCTATTTTGCACTTTCTGCAGGGAGAAAATCGTCTTCTTGGTGGCCCCAAGCAACTGCAGTAACCTATAACTGAGACGAAAGCCCACCATGGCCTGGTAGAGCTGTTTCTTCTGGGGAAGGGTGAGGCAAGGAAACACCCTCGCTAGAGAGTTGAGGCGATGGTGGCACACAGTGACCGTGGCAGCCGCATGGGCTACCCCATCCAGAAGGTGGCCGAACACTACCACTAGAGTCCTGGTGCGGGCCACCGGGGTGGGACAGGGACCCCACGAGGGCGGCCAAGGGATGGTGGGGGGGGCGTCCCTCTTGTGACCCTGAATCAGGAGGAGATCCGTCTTGACACTGTTGAGGCATAGTTTGTTAAGCGTCATCCACTCCTTCAACAGTGTCAGACATGGAACTAGTCTCGCCTTCTGATTAGCTGACTCGTGCAGGTCCACCAGGATCTGGACATCATCGGCATACATCTAAAATCCGAGACCCGACTGCTCCAGCAAAGTTGAGAGGGGGCGCAGGTAGATTTTGAACAGCAGGGGACTGAGGGAGGAGCCTGGGGGGTAACCGCACGGAACGGTGGTGAAACCGGAGCGGGCCTCTCTCCATCTGACTGCCTAGGAATGATCAGTCAGAAAAACTCTAAGCCAATCAAGGGCAGTCCCCTGTATGCCCCCTATTTCATGCAAACGCCGGAGCAGGATGGAGTGGTCAACGGTGTCAAATGCAGCCGAGAGGTCGAGTAGTATCAGCACAACAGGGTGATTATGGTCGGCACACCAGAGCAACCTCTCCCTCATATCTGCGGTGGCGGATTCTGTGCCTCTACCGGGGCGGAAGCCAGATTGCTGGTCGTGCAAGATGGAATGATGTTTTATATGTGTTTGCAGTTGAGTGGTGATGATCGCCTCCGTTATCCTGGGCAGCAAACGAAGTTGGGAGACTGGTCTCAAATTCGAGGGGTTCCCCTGGTCTGCGTTTGGTTTTTTTGGAAGCGGGGTAACCACCCCCTGTTTCCATGCCACCGGCACAGTGCCTGTGCTCAGGCTGCTGTTCACGATTGTCAGGAGGTCTGGAAGAAGGATGGAGACCAGATTCTGAATGACAGGAGTGGGAAGAGGATCCAGTATCGAAGAGGACGGTCCCAGTTTCTGTAATACCCTCTTCAATTCGCCTAAAGAGAGGCAATCAAACTGTGTCAGAGGGGGTGGCTGGTGCGGGAGAGCCGTCCCCCCGGTAAGGCGACCCACCTGGAGTGGCTGGGTTGGCGAGACAGCCAGTTGGTTCCAGGCGTGAAAGGCTGCATGAGCCGCATCCAAGGTGGCACTGGGAGGGGCTGCCTCGACCTTCTGTCTGATGGACGTCACCTTCTGAAGAAGAAATTGGCTATGGCCTCACAGTGCTTGTGTGGGTCGGCGGGACAAAAGCGTCTCTCATGAGTGTTACCAAGGAGGGTAGAAGAAATGCAAAACAGAGCTTTAGTGGAGTTGGAGGCACCTATTATCTGGGTCTGGACGAAGGTCTTCTTACTCTGTTCGATGGCAATCTTGTAATACTTGTGATGTTTTAAGTAATTCAAGTGGTCCGGCCGACTGCCTGATTTTCTCCAGATCTGTTGAAGGCATCTGAATTCGGCTCGGAGATGTTTCAGATCACTTGAAAAACATTTATTACGAAGGTGGGCCCTGGATTTTTCACGAATGAGCCGCAAAGGACACAAGATGTTTCTGGCCAGGCCCAGCTTGGCGTGGAAAATGGCATCCAGATCATCTGTCGTCAGATCGGTTCTGGTGCAAGAGTGCCAAAAGTTGCCAAAGTAGGTCGGGGTGAGCTGCTTGAAGTTTCGTCTCCAGACTTTGAGGGTTCTTGATAGTTTGCGGCTGTTTTTTGGGAAGAGGCCTAGTCCAGTCTGTGATGGAAGTGTTAGGATTCCCTGTTCCCCGCCCTGAGACTGTGGCTTGATGTGCGTGCCGGTAGCCGGTTGCGGCGCTTCCTTTTGTTTACTTAAACATGCACTATGTTGAATGGACTACAAATATGGCCGCCCTCATTTTCTATGGCAGTCCTTTCTCGCTTTCTGCAGCCTGCTATGTGACTCAGCATACTGACTGGTTAGTTCCAGTATAAAAGGAGCTTGCTCAGACTGCTTCAGTGCTTGAGAACAACAAGCGGATTCCTGTGCTCCTGTGCTGTGTTCTTGGCTCCTGATTCCTGTCTTCCTGATTGTGACCTGGCCTGCTGCTTTGACTCTGCTTCTTGGATTCTCCTACTGGTATTGTTGTGCTCTGATGGTTCCTGACCCCTTGCCTGTTTTACTGGTTATTCTTTGCCTACTCCTTTGTCCTTGGTTTGCTTGTCTGGTTCCTGACCCCTTGCCTGCTTACTGGATTGCTTTTGCTTGCTCCCTGGTCCTTGTTTGTTGCCAGCTTGTGCTCTGACTCTTGCCTGTCCCTGGATTGCTTTGGCTTGCTTCTTGTTGTTTGCTTTGTATTCTTGTTTTGTTTAGGTTTGCTAGGGATAGTTAGTACCCTCTGTGGCCTGCACTGTCAAAGTTGCGCGTGTGTTAGAACGCGTCTGTGCCTAACTTCCAGTGCTATCCACTATCAAGATTACCATCTACGCTGCACCCGGTATAGAGCATCTAAAGGGGAAACATTTGGTGAGCGCTAGCATCTTGTTACAGTCTCCAGTTCTTGCCTGTACAATAGTGTCCTGGCAGCGCCCCCACCCCCCATACTAACCTGTGCCCTTTGCTTGTTTTTAGGTGCAGCGCCACTCAGGACTTCACTGGTGTCCTTGTGGCCCCC
>JAVSBX010210555.1:0-13920 GCA_033119125.1 Desmognathus anicetus
GCATGAGAGGCTGCAGGCAGAACAAGGACACACCATGGACAGTCAGGTTTACATGGGGACTAAATGGGGCTACAAGGGTGACCAAGGGCAAGGCAGCTGCAAGTCAGTGCCGGGACATAGGGAAAGGCTAGGAGGGAAATATTAGAGGAAAATATTAGAGTTAACAAGTGCGGTTCTATATTAGTGGAAGAAACCAGAGGCGATGTTGGACTTCCAAGCAAGTACTGCCAGCAGCGATGAATAGAGGACTTCCCCTGTTTTCCTCCTGACTATGTAGATAGTACAGAAGGCAGAAAGGGGGGTCCACAAGGACCGGGGTTGTCTCTTGTGACACTGCACCTGTAACGAGAGAAACACAGGAGGACACTGGTAAGCTAGATGATAGGGAGAAACTGAGAAACAACAATAATGGTATGACTGTTCTGAGACACTAGCACTCACCTAAATTACGCCCCCTTAAGGTTCTATACCTGGTGCAGTGTAGAGTCTTGTTCACGGCCTCCAATCCCTGTGGCGTTATGAGAAGAATCCCCGAGGGGACGTGTTCTAACACACACGCAGTCTCAGTAGTGTAGGAGACCACAGGAGAAAGGGAAACCATGTATCGGGTATAACAACAAAGTCGAGTCGTGAGAGTAATCACACAAGATACAAAATGTAGCAACAGGGAAGCCAAGTCAAAACAGAAATGTGTCAAAGCCAGGAGCAGCGTAAACAATACCAGGGAGACAGAGTGAGGAAGTCGAGTGCAAGCCGAAGTCAGAATACCGAGCGGGCAGTAACTAAACCAAATCGTAGACAAAGGCAACGTCGGGAAAACAGGCCAGGAAGGGTCAGAATACCAATGGACAGCAAAAGTACAAAACGTGAGACAAGGGCAGGTCAAAGCAAAGCAGGGTCAAAGCACTTATCGTAAGGAGCACAGGAACACAGCAAATCCGAACCAAATCCGCTTGTTGAATGCAAGCACTGGTACCACCTCGGCGTCTTCCTTTTAAGGACGACCGAAGGTGAACACAAACAAAGGACAATTCCACAAGTAAGTCAATACATATACGACGGCCATATTGGAGTGAGTAGATCGTTACTTAGTAGAATGCCGTAACCGGCTACCGGCACGGGCTCTCAAAACAGTCATGTTGCAGATGCTAGCTTTCTGCCTAAATGACCATGGAGATTTATGCAGGGGAAACCTAGGAAGTACATAGTGTGGTTGGACTCCAGGTGGAATCCTAACAGGCGAGTGAGGAGCAGATAAAAGAAAGAAGTCGATCCGCGAGGAGTCATCATAGGCCATAGAGTAGGCTGGTATGGTTTTCAAGCCGCAATATATCAACCAACTCATGGTCAGACAGTGCCTGATTTAACAATGTAGCATAGGCTGATATGCGACCAGAGATGTCCCTAGAGAGATTGATAGTGTTGGTAAGTGTTAGGTTAAAATCCCTGCCCCAAATGATGCAACAGGAGGGATCATGGGTAAGAGAAAGCAATAATTTGGAGTAGAAAGCTGGGGTATCAGTGCTTGGGGCGTAGATATTTAGGATCTGTACCTTCAATCCCACCAGCACTTCCTCAACGATAAGGTGGCAACATTATCGTCTTCAGTGCACTTCAGGAGAATGAAAGGGATCCCTTTACGAATAAAAATTCCTACCCCCGGGTAACCCCTAGTGAAGGTTGAGTGGAATGTAGGTGCAGCTCAGGATTTGCCAAAGGAGGGCGTATCCGTGTGTAGCAGATGTGTCTCCTGTAAGAGAAGCACGTCCACCTGCATGTTACGTGCCATGGCAAAGATTCTTCGGCGCTTAATCGGGTTTTCTGCACCTCTAATATTCCAGGACAGTAATTTCAAGGTGGTAGGAGCCACGAGTGTGGGTGAGTGGCAATATCTGGGGACGGCATATGGGCACCAACGTAGAACACCACGTGGCGGTGGGAGGTGGTGATGTGCAAGGAGGCAGAATGGTATGTGGGGCGGGAGCCAAGCAAAAGGTGATCCACATTGTCATTGCGGAGAGAAAGCGACTGATAGGCAGTATAGGTAGCAATAGTAATTGTGCCAAAATATTTAAAACGAGGTAGCATTTGTCAATCACAATCTGCAAATACATGAATTTATCAACACCATGGCGGACAGGAACAGGTAAAAAGCCATTAAACAGTACTCGAGAGATATAGAATTCATTCAATACCATATGTTGTTGTAATGCAGAACCTAATAGCAAGTATGTCACAGATATTAAGTGTGAAACATAGGTTCGCTTATGAAACAATTCATGTAAAAACAACCCTAAAATAAGTTCCAGTAAAACACCCAGACCCCAACCCATACTAGACCTGCCCTCAACATGGCCCAGCAAGCCCTTTAAAGTCATTCAAAGAAAACTCAGATCACCAAATATAGGGGGGAAACAGATGAACCTAGATTAACTAGACAACGTAATTAACAAAAGAGTACAAAAAAGTATACCAGATCTAGCAGATCACCAGTTAGCGCTAGAGGGGAAGTGGATAAGTCGAGAAGGCACACCGAGGATGTGGTAGTAGGAGCACCGCCACCGCCATATATATGCCATCCCGAGTCAACATGTTGGATTGAAGAGCAGTGAGCATAGACAGGGAGAGAGGTAGTAAGAAGTCGGGGGAGACAGAAAATAACAGAACAGAAAAAAAGGGTACACATTTAAGAAGAGTTGCGAAGAGATCGTGATGGTGTACAGTTCATTATCCGTGAAGGGTGCGAGGTTGAAGGAGGGGTTGGAAAAGAAACGTGAGGAGGCAGTCATCCTAGTCCAAGAGTAGTCCCACATATCAGCTGCACCCCCACGGTACCACCAATTAAAGCGAGGCAGTTTCTTGTATCCCTCGCAAGTTATTGAGAAGAGAAAGCAATATCAGTGTGTGGCATTACTATTGAGGGATGGAGGTGAGGTAGGCTGAGAGGATGAGCTGGGAATCCATAGTGTAGAGAGAAATGGTGAAGAGAATACAGAGGTGCAATACGAGAGGCAGCGGAAAGCGGGATTCCAGAGGTAGGAGAAGCGATAGGCAATAGTGTTAGGAAGGAGTAGAAAAGTGCATGAGACGAAGCAGCAGTCGGCTGTGATGAGGGGTGGGATGCGTACAATTATGAGATCCAGAGGGCAGCTGGACTGGTCCAAGATCGGTGCGATACTGAAGCACCACCCCTGGAATAGTGCAACTATCACGAACAAAGCAATACCTCACAGTCAGAGCAGGTGAGTATTGCTGAAAAAAAGTCAAGTGTCAGAATCCAACAAATCTGAGGATACGGTGCGCCCAGAAGAGCATATATTACTCCAATTATCAATCTCTGCTTCAACAGGGTCGAGTGGTTCCATCATAGCCGCTGTGCCAGACAAGGTGGATGCGGGAGAGTGAACCTTTCGGGGTGTACGCGAGCCCAATTGTGGTGGTGTAGAACGCTGAGATCCAGATGGCGCTGTCTTCGTTGAGGCGTGTCTGACAGATGGGAAGTTGCATTCAACAAATTCCAATGCAGCCTCAGGATCAATGAAAAACAGTACTTTCGCTTTAATAACTACATGCAAATGCGCCGGGTAAAGCATGGAGTAGGGGACGCACCGGGTAAAGCATGGCGTAGGTTACACCCCTTGCCCTGAGTGCCGCCTTCATTGTTGTGATTTGGCGCCACTGCTTTTGTATTTCCATAGTGAAGTCCGGGAAGAACTGGAGACGCGCCCCCTCTATATGGATTCACCCGCCTC
Organism: Desmognathus anicetus; assembly: GCA_033119125.1. Lineage (NCBI taxonomy): Eukaryota > Metazoa > Chordata > Amphibia > Caudata > Plethodontidae > Desmognathus > Desmognathus anicetus. The sequence goes on from JAVSBX010210555.1 coordinate 3,753, forward strand.
CCTGGTCGCAGTCAGGATTGAGTCTCTGTTGTGATTATTTAAGATGCGGCAGATGACCAGGTGGGAGGGGCGCCCAGGGGGCAGGCGGTAAGGGTGCGATGAGCCTGTTCTTTGATGGACCCAGAAAGCCAAGCATTGGGCAGCGCCTGACAGATTACTGTCTCCATATGTGCAGACATGTTCCGGATGGCCGGGGTTTCTGGAATCCCCTAGACCCGCACATTATTGCGGCGGCTGCGGCCCTCCTGGTCTTCGAGGCAGCAATGCGCCTCCAGTAGTTGACCCTCCAGAGTCGTTATATTGCGGTTAAAGGGGGAGAGCGTATCCTCCACCCGGCCTACCCAGTCTTCAACTTAGCGGAGGTCTGTCATCACCTTTGTGGTATGTTGCTGTGCCAAATCAAAGTGCTGTGACAAGCGATCGAGAGCAGCCATCACCCCTGTTTGTGCCACTTGCATTTCTTGTAGAAGTTGCAGGGCCGGGAAGGATTCTTCTGGATGTGGAGCCGCATGCGGGGCAGGGTGTGCTGTGTGACGTGCCTTGGGAGCCGTCATCTTGGTCCACCCAAGGTACCTCCGCTACAGTAGGCCGCAGGGGGAAATCAGAGTTTTTCTGCTTTTTTGGCCCCGTCTTGGTCATCATGCGATTCAGCAGTTGCAGTAGATAGTGTATATAGGTTCTGATGCAAAAAAGGGCTCGCGATGGCAGGGGTATTGGGCGAATAGTGCAGTGGCAGTGCAGGACCCCCGAAGCGTGCAACCTATCGATTAGGCGTGCATCACGTGACTCCCGTACTAAATATTTTTGACCCTTCGACTTGGGCTAGACCCTGGTCAGTGCAGGGCAGAGGCCACCATGACCGAGGCACCCTCTGGTTCAATTTTCTCAGGTCTGCACAGTGTCTTCCGCTTCCTGAAGCTTTTAAAACTGCAAGGATCGAAGTGTTAAAGGTACAGCGTACAGGACTGATTATTTGTTGTTCTTCTAAATTCCTAATTATTTCGTTCAATCCTTCCAATGATGCCAGTGGCAGTCTATAGTGTTTCTGGTATACTGGAGGTAAATTAGGGTCAGTATGAATCCTTACCACATGTAGGTCTGTCAGCCCACAGTCGTAAGAGTCTCTGGAAAATACCTTTTGAAAAATCACATAGTACCCTTTGTAATTGCCTTTCTTCATCTGTTTGACACCCATCTGCTTTGAGCACCTGTTCTTCCACCAGCTTATCAAAGACAAGGAATACCTCAGGGGCATCAATCTCATACTGTTCTTCCAGTTTCTGAGCCAGGTTCACTTCCATGAGCCTTTTGTCTCCCCCAGGTTACTTACCTCACCCATCATAGGCGGCTCCGTTTCATGGTATACCTCATGAGTGGGCATTTTGAACACAATCTGATTGTCTTCATAGTCACATGAAGTTGTCTTTTTCCTCATCAGGGTATACTGACTGGATTGAGAGAAAAGAATTTAGGCAAATTCGGCTCAAAAAATTCTTCTGTAATAAAGAACCAAGTGAGGAGTTAATCGATACGGGTCAGAAACCCGTTTCTAAATTTACACCAGCAAACACCTTGTTAGGCCCGGAAGTTTTGACATTTGAAAATAAAATCCTATCTGAATTAGAACCCCTTGAAGCTCAAAAACCCTTTTGTGTATTTAATCTATCAAAGGACGAACACCTTGCTATCAAAAGCCTCAATTCAGACCCTTCGATTATTATAAAAAGTGCAGACAAGGGTGGTGGGATAGTGATCTGGGATCAAGCTGCATTATCATAGTGAAATGATGCGCCAGTTGAACAATGAGCGTCATTATAGAAAACTTAATGGTGACCCCACAGCAGAGCTACAATCTGAAATCCTTTAGCATTCAACAATAAATGGATTACAGAAAATGAATTTGACTTCCTACATAATACCACCCCAGTAACTCCTGCAATATATCTACTACCTAAAATCCATAAAGATATGGTCAATCCTCCTGGTAGACCAATCGTGGCTGGTATTCAATCAGTACTAGAACCACTTTCAAAATTTGTAGATATATTCCTACGCCCGTATGTGCTGTCTATGCCATCATATATACAAGACACAAGAGCAATGATTGCCGTCATTGAGAATATGCAATTTGACTCTAAAAAAGAGCTGCTGGTGACCTGTGATATAGAATCACTTTATACAAATGTCCCACAAGAGGCAGCTCTTAATATCATAGGTGAGCTTCTAAACACATGACCCCAGCCGACAAGAGTCCCCACGCAGTTTATTCTTGAGTGTGCATATTTAGCCCTAACTAGGAATTATTTCCTATATCAAGACATGTTCTTTGAACAATGTAAGGGCACATCGATGGGCGCTACATTCGCTCCAAGTATTGCAAATTTATATGTGGCAGAATTTGAAAGGAAGTTTATATTCAACAATAACCCCTGGGACACCAAAATTCGCCATTGGCGTCGCTATATAGATGATATATTTTTTATCTGGACAGGTAGCGTCAATGAGTTGATTATGTTCAAGATATGGCTAAAGCAATGTGATATAAATTTGAATTTCACAATGACCTTTGACAGTAATCAAATCGCTTTTCTCAACCTGTCAATAAAACATCAAAATGGCACCTTGTATACCGATCTGTATAAAAAGTCTACCGACCGAGATGCCTACTTTCTGCCATGCTTTTCGCAATAGGTATAGAGCCACTTCTGAGGTTGTTGAATCAAAAAATGAATGGGTCGGGACTAAAAGTGGGCGGTGTTGACAACCTGACGATAGCTTATGCGGACGATCTTCTTGTGATGTTGAATGATCCGGCGAAAGACTTGGGTATATTGCTTGGCTGGATGGAGCTGAATGGTAAATATTCAAGAGACTCACCACGAAGGTGGAATGGTTTAAATATTTGGGAGTAAAAGTGGCTAAATCTGATGAACTATTACTTATGTTAAACTACGAAGAAACTATGAAAATAGTCTCAGATAAGTTACATGGGTGGTCTAAGCTTCCTTTGAATTTGGCTGCAAGGGTGACAATAATTAAAATGAACATTATGCCGAAGCTACTGTACGCGTTTCATAATGTGCCAATTTATGTTCCAAAAAAATACTTTGCAGCCCTGAGAGCTAAAATCACTAGTTTTATATGGAATGAGAAAATTCCTCAGATTGCTAATGACAGATTGACTCGAGCATATGAGGATGGGGGATTCGAGCTTCCAGATATGTTTGATTATTACAGGGCCGCCCAGTTACAACATGTGTTGAAGTGGTTTGGAGATGGTCACAACGAACCGCAGGTAGTCATGGAAATGGAATGGTTTGGCAAGACAGGCGCAAGCAGATTTCTTCTTGATAATAAGGCTAAATTTAGATGTCGGGATGGTCCGGCAAAAGTGGGAATTAAGATATGGAGAGATACAAATAAGAGAATTGGTGATGGGAATGGCTACAGTGAGTATATGTCATTATGGGATGTTTCTGCTGATAGACCCAAGTTCGAGGAACGGGTTCAGGAAGTGGGTAGAGCATGGGGTGCTTTTATTACAGGACCTATATGTAGATGGTTGTCTCAAAGATGAAAAAGACCTTGTTGATGAGGCTGGTGGGGGTCTGGATGTTGTGATGAGATGGAAGGCACTTAAGCATAAAATAGCTGAACGGTGGGGAGTTGGTAATGAAGAGCCTACAGAGAATAAATTAGTAACGCATGACTTAACGACTGTGGGGACCAGACACCAGATATCCAGATTATACAAGATCCTCAGATCAGAACGGACAAGGGGCCCTGACATATTACGAGCTAAATGGGAGGCAGTGATAGGTGAGCAGATCTCTGACAAAGTGTGGTATGATATATGTCTGGACACTAGACGAGTGTTATTTCACATGAGAATGCGTCTGATTCATTACAGATATGTTACCATGTCATACTACACACCGAGAAAGCTGAATATCATACACAAGAGGAAAGATATTTGCTGCATGAAATGTGATGATTGCGAAGCGGACTTCACACACATGGTATGGGGTTGTGAACTGATACAAATTTTTTGGAATGAAGTTTGCGAGGTACTAACTGATATTTGCCAAACTACTATCCATAATAATATGAAATGCATGCTACTAAGTGATGTACCGCAGATGCCATACATTAAAGAGAGGTGGGCAAGGGTAGCTATTACGGCTGCGAAAGTACTGATTGCCAGGAAATGGCTCAATGTCAGGGCCCCATCTCTGGCAGAGTGGCTCTCATACCTGATGTACTGTTCGGAGCAAGAGGAGGAGCTGCAGGTAATCATGCCTCGAACACAGGCTCCGAAGGATGTCTGGGCTGATTTTCGCAACTTCATGTTTTTAAGAAAACAAGGGCATACAGTGGGATGAACACAATTGAATGTAATCTGTCATATAGCATATATGGATATGGGAATTGATGAATTTTGGATGTGTTGGATGATTGGGAATGATTATAGGATATGAGAGGGAATGAGGGGTGTTGTATGTGGTATTAAGATATAAATAAAATAATTGTCTGATTAATTCAAAGAGTTCGTCGTGATAATAGGGAGATATTTTTTACAGGGATAGGATATGAATTTCTAGGATTCGATGATTTGTTGAGAAAATGTTAGGTTGATTGTTTTGTTAAAATTTTTGAAAAATGTAAAACTGAATGAATTTGCTGATGTACAATGTAAGTAATTATGCATTAATAAAAATATAAAAAAAAAAAAAAAAAGTCTACCGACCGCAATACCCTGTTACACTACAAAAGTGCACATCCAGCATGCCAAAAAAACAACCTACCATATGGCCAATTTGTGCGATTACGCCAGAACTGTGCTAGAAGACAAGACTATGATAAACATGCCAGCATACTAACAAAAAAACTGAAAGCCAGGGGTTACCCTAACCGTTTGATAAGACGGGCCTATAAACGTGCCAGGTATAACCATAGGGAATCCTTGCTAGTAAAGAAACCTCAGAAACAAACTATAGAACAACAGACGATCTGCGTTACTACATATTCTGAAGTTAGCACTGCAATACGAGTCATTAGACAAAACTGGAGCATTCTCCAGACTGCTGACTGTGCACTGCCCAAACCCAAATTCGCATACAAACGGGCTAATAATTTGAAAGATATGCTAACAAAAGCTTTTTCACCACCTCTAGCCATAAGACAAACGGTTCCACAAATGTTAAACCTGCCACCTGTAGTAGGTCACTTCCGTTGTACTGGATGCGTAGTTTGCCCACAGGTTATTCAAGCAAAAAATTTTGACTATCGAGGCCAAAGTTGGCCCTTACAGGCTCATACAAACTGCAATTCGATTAATGTGATCTACTTTACTTTACTTTATTGACTAGATTAACGTGCCACACGCCCATGGGCCTCAGGGCGTGTGGCATTGTTTTGTCCCTGTGACCTTTTCTATATTAGTAAAACGACGACCAAGGTCAAGACACGCATTATCAAACATAAATCTTGTATTAGATGTAAGTACACGACCACTCCCATGTACCAATATTTTCTTCAAAAAAATCATAACGAAGAAGAGATCAGATGGCTAGTAATTGAAAAGGTGATACTGCCACGTAGGGGTGGCAACCTGGAGGCAAAACTGCGCAACAGAGAACAACAGTGGATATACAAACTGAATACCTGTGTTGATGGCCTAAATGAAGGGCTAGAGTGGAATGCCCTAGCCAGAGACAAGCAGTGTGGAAACTAATGATAATTCTTTAGATGCAAGATTATGGCGTGACGTGATGTATAACATCGTTCTGTGGGCTTCTGATGATGATTTGTTCTATGATACAATCAAGTAGGGCCACGTAAATGTGTCTATCTTTTAGTAGATATGATTTCTCTGCCCAATTTGTAGGCACTGCAGTTAGAACTATATCATTGATTTGTGTTAATATGCAGAACGAGGAATAGTCTATACGTCTTGTAAAAATTCTGTAATATTTGAAAACTGAATAGAGTTATTAAGACGCTTTTGTAGTATGTATGTCATACCACAGTTACGGATGTGTTGCTGTTCGAATAAACTGAAATGGCCATATAGGATGCTGTGTCTGTATATAAAAATAATAGTGGGCTCCACGCCTCCATTCGGCCCCAAATCGCCTCTTCAAGATGGCGGCCTCTTATCACCTCTTTATAAGAGTAAGTGTAGACCAGGAAGTTGAATGCCAAAAACAAGATGGCGGCTCGATGAGAACGCCGTGTACACCGCCGCATGCAGAGGACCAAAAACAAAACTGGTACGTTGTGTGCTTGTACGTGCTGCTCGAGTAATGGTTACAATTGACAACTCCAATAGCCGATGTGTGATAAAATCGCTAAAACGCGTTATTCTATTTGCATTGCAGATTGGAGCTACGTCCTTGCAACGGCGCGTAAGAGACGGCTGTTAGTAAAACAGGTATGGGCATATATGTTGCTATGCAAAGTGTAGTAATTAATAGACTACTACTTAGTCACCTGACGGGTAATTTTGTATCCCTGTAGGCCGTGGGTACATGTGTGTGTACATCATTGGGTTAAAATCCCACAAAAGCAACAAATCGCCGATTGTGGAAATATGCTGCATCTCGTCTTTTATAATGGTGAGTGTCCATAATTTACAAAAACGATAGTCCCCAATAAATAGCCGTGTAAAGATATGAGTTCCTCGTTGTATGGCTAATTCGAGTAACACAGCTTTTGAGCCTAACGCCCAGCTACGCAACGTGCCAGTGTATACAATGTTGCTTTTCAAAGTGCATTGGATCCAATAGAACAGATAAATGTGTAAATTATTAGCAGATTAGATCAAAGTTGGAATATCTGTTATACCCGAAAAAAACTGCTAAGAGTACTTAATTACGCATTGTAATGGTCAACAAAATGTTAATGATTAGTCTTATAGCATGCTATGGCATTCAACAAATAAGTTCTCATTTATAAGTTGAAAGTCCCCATTTAGCATTTGGATTAATACGTGTTTTTGTCTATCTTTGTCTCTCCTGTATTGTTTGCACTTGTAGCACTTTATATAATGGTTGAACACATGAAGTAAAAGAACATAGAACACCTGTGAAGGACGACTTGCCAACTTATTTCCTGATGAGGCCATAATTAAATAGACCGAAAAATTTGTCGACCCTATAGTAATATCGTTTCACAGAGTTCGTACCTATAGCTCGATAATGAGAGTGTGAAGGCTCCAATCCCCCAACTAACAAACACTATGATTGTTAGTGGTGGACCGAACCCTGAGCATAGGTAGCATAATTAGGGGTTATTTGTAACCCTCTTTATTCAGTTTGTGTTGATGTGTAAAACCAGAATACTGTTTTAATAGACAAATATGTTGCCATGATACGCTTGATGGTTTACTTGTGTATTTTTTAAAAACAATGAGCTTTGAATTTATATATTAAATAAAAAATGTTTTTTATGAGACAATTGCTTGTGACATAATATTTGGTACATTTATGTTCACATTGGTTGATTTATGCAGACATGACCAATTGACCTTTCATTGTGTGTAATATTGAAGGATTGGTATTGTTGATCAGTATCTTGCATTTTCCACCATAGAATTCCTCCAATGGGGTATCGGATACATTGAGGCCCATGTTCATATATCCATATTAATGTTAATGAGTGCCTCTGTTGTGCCTTGTAATTCTTGGCCCCTCCTCAACTTTAGGTGAAGGGTGGCCTTTTAAGTATATATGCAGGGACTACTGTCTCTTTTGATGCTTTCATTTCTGCTGCATATGGCATTAATTGAGCAGACTTATATGCCTGCATTTTCTCCTTAAAATCCCATGGGTCATATCTATAGCTCAATCAGGTGTTAACTTGTAACTTTCCCCTCCAAATGTTACCACGTGCATTTTTCTGGTCACCACGTACATTTCTGTCCCTGCACTGACTGCAAAACTGCCTGAACCATGGTCAACCATGTAGCCCCATTCAGCCCCATGTAAACCTGCCTGTCCCTGTTCTGTCCCTGCTTAACATACAGTCTCCCCTCACCCCCACCCCCTCTTGCTACCTAAAACCAGGCCCTGCAAACTCCATTTTGTTCTGCCAGCCCTGCTAAACCCCCATCTTAGCTCTTGCCCAAAACCAATCTGTAACTTCCCACACATAGCCCCTTTGAAGCCCCAGCCTTCTGTTCTGACAGGAAACCTAATTAATTCCCCATTGTATCTCTAACACCCCTTTCCAGGCCTGCCCTTTCTTCTCCTAGACTCCTTGGAGCCAAAACTTGCTGCCTACCTGCCTGGGAAATTCCCCAGCCCTCTGATCCCCCTGTCCTAATTAGCCAAGCATTGTCCCCACCTAAATCTAATTAACTAAGCCCTGTGTTCTCCCCTAAAATCTAATTAGCTCTATTGTGCCCCTTCCTGGAAACCCCTGTCACAGAGCTTCTTTGAAGCTCTGTGTACACTGTCTGGCCCAGCCCCTCTCCAAGTGTATTGGCTAAACCCCTCCCCAACAAAGCCTCAGCCATGTGCCAGAACCAGTTTGACTGGTTCTGCACCACTCCCCCAACACTCAGCCCTCCCACCTACAACACCTGCATTCTCCTAAAACCTGTCTAACCAGTTCTACAAACCCTCCCCAGCTCCTGATTGGACCCCGCCAAATTCCTGACTGCTCCTCCCCTGTTAAACCCTCCCAGCTACACAGTATAATTACCTGCCTTCTGCCATGCTCAGGATCTCTCTTCCTCCCCTCCTGCTTCCTGTTACTCTGCCGGACTCCAGACCCAGCTCCTGCCTTCAAGACCTGCAGCCTGCTACAGCTGGTAAGAAAATCGCCTGGGTCCCTCTTTCCCTTAACCCCCCTTACTCTGTCTCCCAACCCCTTTCTAACTATCTCTCTCTAACCCTGCTCTCCCTCTAGCCTTAACCCCACTCTCCACTAAAACCCCACTCCCCACATTTTCTCCTTAAGAGTAACAAAACCCCATTTCTTACCTTTCACCTCGTGTCCCCCGTCGGGCGCTCGCTCTCCCCGTGTCCTTCGGTCTCCTCCTGTCTTCTGCCGCGTCGGGCGCTGCTCCATCGGTCCCTGCAAGTAAGTATAATACAGGTAAATATTTCCCCTCTCATGCCCTTAGTTTAAAATCCCCTTTTAAATTAAACGCTTCCCCTCCCAACCCGACTGTGTAATTTTAATGATTTTGTCATTAAAATTACAACAGCCACAATTTAAACTAAACCCTTAACTTTCCCAATTTAACTTTAAACTAAATCTAAATTACCCCAAACCCTCCCCCTAGACTTCCGATTGTTTAATTTTAATGATTTATTCATTAAAATTAACGCAAACAGTAAAATTAAATTGACTTATCTATGATTAACAGGAGCCTTTTTAGGTATTTAACACTGTCCCGTTAAATATAAGATCTGAAGCATAAGAGAGCATAGGCCCTTTAAGTGCGTAGAGACGGTTCCTTCTACCTAATGTACTCGGCCTGACGTCACATGCGAGACCCATCAGTATTCAGAGCTAGGACACGGCGGAGGAAGGCCAGATCCCGTATTTTGGGAGAACGGGGTATAGCGCCAAAGGATTCCTTTCCATGTAGAATTACAAAAATGGAATACTGTGTGTTTTTGTCCATATAGGCAAAGAAGCTGCCATTTGCCACACATTTAATACGAGAGGACGACGTGCGAGCACTGCCTGAGCGCCACTTCTAATGAATTATGCTTAACAGTCTTGGGGTTAAACGATTTAGTTTTGTAAATTCATTTTTAACCCAGAGGGGTTTCTCTTTTTACATATGGCCTTACTGGACTACAGTTTTTTTGGCGCTATAGGTTTATGCTGAGGTGATTGATAAAAAATGGGTTTATTAATTGATATTCCTGCTGACACGGGAGCACCTCCCCGCTCCTTTTAGGAGCGGGGAGGTGCTCGGTTTCCACATATGGTGTTTATAATCAATACATTTGAGAACACTCATTGAATGAACGCCATACATTCGGGACACAATATAAATATCCCCGTTATTCTAACAGGAGAAAATAAAATGATTAAATATTTGAGTCCTTGTATTGATTTGTGACTCTCAAGGTTGCGTGAGTCATTAGTCATGTTATGTGTAAGGACAGTCTGTTGGGTGTGTGTGGACTTTTCATTTATTTTCGCC
>JAVSBX010221636.1:0-22064 GCA_033119125.1 Desmognathus anicetus
TCTTCGAGGTGCCTGGCGTTGAACCTAGGACTGCTGTCCACCACTTCTCCCCTAAGGGGGAGGACAGGAACACAACAGAAAGACAAACATGCAACAAACAAGGAAAAAGTGCAGCTTGCACTTTTAAATTGTGAAAGCGCGGCAGCGCTTCGCCCTCACACAGCAACTGGCAGGGAGCACCTCCAGCAGCACGGGGTGAACACACAAAGTGTTCAGACAGCTTCCTGGTTCCTCTGCAGGGCTTTTATAGGAGCCCTGCAGGAGCCAATCAACTCAGGGACTCCTCCCAGGCGGCCATTACAGGAAGTTGGGAAAAAGGCCAGTCCATAGACCTAATTTACGTCTCTGCCTTCCCAACTTCCTGTTTGGTCCCAAACTTTCTGGGGGGCACTGTGGGATGCCCCGTGAACCCCCCACGCTGGCACTAACGCCCCCCTCGCTAAAAGTGAGGGGGGGCACATCAGCGCCTCGACAGGCATGTCGAGGCACTTTTAATGTAGTGCGGCGCTGCCGCTTCGGGCTGGAGGAGGGGGTCCCGGGGCGCAGAGGGGGTGCTTTGGGCGATAAGCGCCCCAAAGCGCCCCCCTCCTGGGCGGGAGAGGGCCACAATGCGCCCTGCTGGCCAGGAATGTAGAGGGCACCGTAACAGAGTTACCCCTCCAAACCACCTCCTGGCCTCCTGCGCCCAAGATCTGAGCCCGTTGGCGGATGGGACGATTCGACGCCGGCTTTAGAAGAGACGTATGAAACACCGGGTGAATCCTCAGGTCCAGGGGTAAATCCAGTTTCACGGCCACATCAGAAATCTTCTGAACCACTGCAAATGGACCGATATGCCAGGGCTTCAATTTAGGATTCCCCGGCATCTTAATATTCGCAGTCGATAGCCAAACCATGTCCCCAACCTCATACTTGGGGATTGGCGATCGACGCTTATCCGCCTGAGCCTTCATCGTGGCTCTGGACTGAACCACATTCGCTTTGAGCCAAACCACTCGTGCCCTATACAACCGTATAAAGGCATCCGCGAGTGGTTCTCCAGGAATGCCAACAAAACGTGTTGGCCAAGGCAATGGGTTGTACCCATACAAGGCCTTGAACGGGGACATCTTGATCGTTCTCTGAATCCCGTTATTCAGAGCGAACTCTGCCATCGGGAGATATGTGGCCCACAACTTGGAGTCATGGAGACAGTAACACCGAAGATACTGCTCCGAATCCTGATTGCTCCTCTCAGTTGCGCCGTCGGTCTGGCAGTGATATGCAGTGGACAAACGAAAATCCACCCCAAGGTGGGACAGCAGAGCCTGCCAAAACCAAGACGTAAACTGAGGACCCCTGTCACTGATAACAAACTGGGGAAGTCAGTGAAACCAAACTATGTGGGTCACAAAGAGGCGTGCCAACGCCGGGGGGCCGAGGGGATGGCCCTCAACGGAATAAAGTGTACCATCTTGGTCAAGGCGTCCTTGACACACCAGTTATGTCTGAAGCCGCCTGATGGTGGCAGATCGGTGACAAAGTCCATGGTCACGAAGGACCATGGCAATTCAGGGATGGGAAGAGGGATGCAGGGGGCCCGCTGGAGCCCCCCTCGTGGCTTTAGCCCACACACAAACTAGACAGAGTTGAACAAACTCTTCCACGGACGCCCTCATACCTGGCCACCAAACGTGACGAGACATAAGGTCAATGGTGCATCTGATACCGGGATGTCCACTCAACGGGGTGTTATGGACGCATGATAGCACCTCCTCCTGGAGTGCTCCATCCGGGACCCACAATCGTCCATTGTGGAACAGACCGTCCACTTCCGTGTGGGTCCTGTCCTCAAACCAGAAACGATCCCGCTCCTCAGGAGCGGGATTGTTTCTGGTTTGACATCTTCAAGAAAGGTCATCAAGGGATCCCAACAGCAGCCAACACATTCTCTGGCAGGAAGATCGGACCAGACGGGGATTGCTCCCCGTCTTCAGGCTGAGGATACATCCGGGATAATGCATCCGTGCGGACGTTTCTCTTGCCTGGCCTGAAGGTGGTGGTGGCCCCGGATACACTCCCCCTACCGCTGTTGAGATCTCGCAGGACCTCGAGGCCCACATGTTTGCATCCCACCGCAAACAGGCATTTCTGGGCCAACCACTATACAGGATACTTTTTCAGCACAACTGCGAGTGCTGCAGAATACCATTGCGACCCTGAATGTTGGAGTTACCCTGCCTCCTCCATACTACTAGTGAATGTGGGTATCCCCCCACATGGACCCTAGTCGCCCCCCTGAACTTTGAGAGACACAAGAGGGGGTGACCCAACGTTCGGCAGCAGCAGTGAGACACCTCAGGGGGATAGGGCAGTGTTCTTTGGAGAAAGGGAGACAAAAGGAGAAAAAGGGTTAGTACCCCTTTAAGAGTCCCCCAGTTTGCAGCACCGATCAGAACCCCCCCACAGCAGAACCAAGTCCCCGCTCACCTATCTCTTGGAGTGCCTGGCGTTAAACCTAGGACTGCTGTCTGCCACTTCTCCGATAAGGGGGAGGACAGGAACACAGACACATGACACACGGATATACAAACAGGATAAAAGTGCAGGTTTGCACTTTCAAACAGAAAAGCGTGGCAGCGCTTCGCCTTTCCAAACGCAACTGGCAGGGAGCACCTCCAGCATCACGGGGTGAACACAGTGTTCAGACAGCTTCCTGGTTCCTCTCCAAGGCTTTTATAGGAGCCCTGCAGGAGCCAATCAACTCAGGGACTCCTCCCAGTCGGCCATTACAGAAAGTTGGAGGAAAAAGGCCAGTCCATAGACCTAATTTACGTCTATGCCTTCCCAACTTCCTGTTTGGTCCCAAACTTTCTGTGGGGCACTGGGGGATAACCGGTGAAGCCCCCACGCTGGCGCTAATGCCCCCCTCGCTAAGTGTGAGGGGGGCACATCAGCGCCTCGACGCTTCGGGGCTGGACACCCCTATCTGGGGGGATCCCCGGAAGGGGGCCCCCGGGCACGGCGGTGGCGCTTTGAGCGATAAGCGCCACCCCCCACCCCCCCGCCCCCCCCCCCACCCTTTGGGCCGCAGGGTGCCATAGCGCCCCCTGCTGGCCAGGAGTGTGGAGGGCACCGTAACACTTGCTGTCCAAGGTCTAATCGTTTTAATACTTTTTTGCAGGGCCTGTAGTCGATGAAGGGGTGGTTTTCTTTGGTATGCATGATTTACTTTCATGGTTGTACCCATAAGCCTTTTTCTGCTTTTATTTATTAACTATGGACAGGGAGGTATATCAATTCTGCACTCTTAGTTTGATTTATTTACAGCCATTTTGCCTTCCCAAAGGCTATTGGACTGATTGCTGTTCAATCTTACATTAAGAAGATACACATTATTTGCCGCCTGATCAAGTGACTCGGACATTCTCCTTAAAGAGACAAGTCCATTTCTAGCTTGCAAAAACTGGTGGTAGTCTAGCAGAGTTTAAGCTTGGATGCGACTTTACTAATTGCATATGATATGAATGTTTTTCACAAGAGACATCTTAAAATTGCTGTTTGCATTTTACTGGCAGCCTTTATCTACAATGCATGTTTAATACTGGAGAATATTCAAAAACAAAGCTCATACTATAAAATATCTGAATATGTTCTAAAGGTTTTGTCTGTTGAAAAAGAAATAGTGATTGTTAGATAACCAGCAAGGTGATAATCACAAGCAATTTAGATTGTAAAATGCTACTTTGTTTTATTATGCTCGCATGGGTAAAGAAGCAGCGAGAATTCAGAAGATAATTGGAAAAACTTTGAATGAATCTGAACAACTGGGGTTACCCCATAAAACCTTTTTGGAAAAGGTGCTTGATTCTCTTTCATTGGCTAGCACATTTTAGTTTTGTAATGTCTTTTGTTGGAAGATTGCAGCAGTCACCGTTTTACACCCTTTGCTCAACAATACGCTAGAGATAAGGCACTTTGAATAATAACGCTGATGCATTTGCATCTTTCACCAGTTGGTCACTACAAGGCTGGCTGTTAAGTCTTGATCTATATTCTTAGTTGAGCTAAAGTGAAGGAGGTCTTAAAGTTATTATGATGTGAAAATGTCCCACTATTTTATTCCCTAAACAAAAGATAAGGCCACAAAATTAGTGGATGGCAGTTGTCACCCCTCTCGCTGAACATTCTCACCCACCTATTGGACTGGCCCCCAGGCTGGGGGTTCCTTTGTATATAATTATTTATTCCAGTAAATGAATGGCACCACGTTTCTGTGGGGACCCAGCAGGGCTTTGCTACTTGAGCCAGTGGGTGCCCCGTAGCCTTATCTGTGACTGACAGGCAGGGCGACCAGTGACAGCGGGAGGAGGGAGCGCGCAACGGATGTCGCTCGCTCCTGCCGTTGCTTTTGCTTCAGCACTTGTCCGTGAAAGGACCCGTACCGCGGCGGTCGTCTCCTCAGAGGCCGCCCGGACTCACATCGCGACCGGTCCCCCTTCCCAACGGGGACCGCCAGCTTTCTCCACTGCGCGGCACTGCCTCTTCAGTGGCCGCTAGGACTTATACCACGATCGGTCCCCCTTCCCAGCGAGGACCTCCAGGATGCCATGGTTACTCAGAAGAATCCTTTTTCAGACACAGACACGCCACCCCCATCCTCCATGCCCCATCTTCAGCAGGAGGTTCGCCACGAGGTGGAACCACGGGAAGAGATACATTTTAAAATTCCTTTGCCTGAACGTTTTCTGGGCCACCTAAAAACTCTTTCATCGCCCAATGCAATTTACATTTTCGAGCAAAAGAACAGCAGTTTCGACAGAATTATGCCAAGGTGCTTTTCCTGATCTCCAATTTGGGTGGGGATACCCTGGCGTGGGCTTCTCCAGTTTTGGATCAAGTCTCTGCGCTTCCGCGGAACTATGACGAGTTCCTGGCCGAATTCAAAAGAATCTTCGAGTTCCGACAGTCAGACCAAACTAAGAAAGCTGAGCTGTTGGCCATACAGCAGGGGACTTCTGACCTGGCGACGTACATAGCCAGATTTAATCAATTGATTTTGGAGCTAGAGTGGCCGGAAGTCACTCAGTATCCCATCTTTATGCAAGGCCTACGTGACGAGATCAAAGATGCTTTGCAATACGTCTTTCCCCAACCAACCAACACAAAGGACTTGATGGACGTAGCCATCCAGATTGAGCATCGACGAATTGATCGGAGAGGCGAACTGAGACGGACGGAAATACGCAGAAGTGTGGTTCCTGAGAGAAATGCAATGCCGTCTCAGAAGTCCGGATCTGGGCCTCCCCCCCACAAAAAGTCCGAGAATAGGGATTTACGCCCTCGGGGACCTTTGACCTCAGAAGAACGTGAGCGTCGAGTCAAACTGGGATTGTGCATGTATTGTGGTCAGACTGGCCATCTGCTAAAAGAATGTCCCTTAGCCCGGAAGTCGTCTGGTTCGGCGGTTTCCCTGAAGCTGGCCACCCAAGAACATTTATCGTTGGAGCCTCCCAGGAAGGGCGTTCCGGAGTCGGAAAACGAGAAGACTCGGGTTTTGGTGGAGGAGGGTGCTCGAGTCTAACCGGAATCCCCTTCAAGGACCTGGCCACTCTTTCCGGGGACCACTTGGAAGTCGAAGTGGAACTGTTGACCATCCCGCCCTGGAAAGTGAAGCTGTTGATCGACTGCGGGCCCCCTTAAACTACATAGATGAGGGACTGGTGAGAGAATTGCGAATTGGTTGAGTCAAGAAAAAAAACCCGGTGTTGGTACGAGTGGTGCATCCGGTCTGGAGCAGTCCTGGAGCAAACTGAGTCGATCATCTTGGGCATGGGGAGACATGCCGAGACGGTGGAATTCGACATCATCCAGTCTCCCCGTTATCGGTTGATTGTGGGAATGTCATGGCTGAAGACCCACAACCTGCATATTGATTGGAGAGTACGAACACTCACCTTCACCCCGGCCTATTGCAGTTCGTGTGGTATCTTGGAACCTGAAATCGTTGAGGCTAATACCGAAGAAAATGAAGCGGATTTGGCGATTCAGTTGATGGACGTTCCGCCCCAGTACCAAGAATTTGAAGATGTATTTAGCCCAGTCGACGCAAAAGATCTCCCCCCCCCCCCACAGGCCCTACGACTGTGAGATCGAGCTGGTTCCAGGAAAACCTAGCCCCCATGGTAGGATCTACTCTGTCCCCTCATGAACAGGAGGTGCTGAGGGCATATTTGGAAGAGGCCCTGCAATTGGAATTTATCCGACCATCTAAATCTCAGGCGGGAGTCCCCATTTTCTTCGTTAAAAAGAAGGGGGGGAGAACTTAGGCCCTGCGTAGACTATAGTGAATTAAACGAGATCACAGTAAAAAATAGGTATCCCCTACCACTCATACCAGACCTCATCGATTAGGTCAAAGAAGCCAAAATGTTCACCAAATTGGATCTACGCGGAGCGTACAACTTTGTTCGCATGCGAGCCGGGAATGAATGGAAAACGGCTTTCAAGACGAAATTTGGCCACTTCGAGTACCTGGTGATGCCTTTTGGACTCTGTAACGCACCGGCAGCCTTCCAATACTTCGTGAACGACATCTTCAAAGATCTCATCGGTAACTGCGTGGCCATCTGCCTGGATGACTTTTTGGTGTATTCGGAGAATGAGAAGGAGCATGCACTCCATGTGTGAGAAGTGCTGAAACGGTTGTGTCAAAACCGGCTATACGGGAAGTTGGAGAAGTGTCAGTTCCACGCAACCCACGTGGAATACCTGGGCCATGTCCTCAGCCCCGCCACGGTGGAGATGGACCAAGGGAAGATCACGCTGTGCTGGAATGGCCTACCCCGGCTTCAGTGAAGGACATCCAACGTTTCCTGGGATTTGCAAACTATTATCGGAGGTTCATCCCATGCTTCTCCGAGTTGGTGAGACCCTTGACGGAACTTACCAGGAAACATGTGAAATTTGAGTGGACCCATGTTCAGCGGAACACAATGGAGGAATTGAAAAGGCTGTTCTGCACGGCACCTATCCTTCTGCAGCCTGATCCCACCCAACCTTTCAGGCTGGAGGCCGATGCCTCTAATCTAGCCTTGGGGGCGGTTCTATCTCAACGTGGCACGGCAGGGATCTATCATCCGGTAGCATACTTTTCCAGGAAGATGTTGCTGGCTGAACAAAATTACACCATCCTGGAAAAAAGAACTTCTGGCTATCAAGGAAGCACTGCCTCATTGGAGGCATTACCTGGAAAGAGCCAAATTTCCAATTGAGGTTATTACCGGCAATCGAAATCTAGTGTACCTGAAGAATGCTCGCTGCAGGAATGCTCGACATGCTCGTTGGTCATTGTTCTTCAGTCGATTCAACCTGCGGATCAGTTTCTGACTGGGCATCTGCAACTCAAAAGCAGATGTGCTGTCTCGATTGGACTCAATGATCCGCCTCAAGACCCAATCCCAATCCTCCCCCTCACCCAATTCCGGGACGATCTAATATTGAGTCTCGAGGATTGCGAGGAATGGGTGCCAGAAGTAGAAGAAGGGGAGAGAGAAGACTTGACCCGCGAAGGTTACCTGCTGGAAACAGACGATGAAGGCAGATGGACCCATGGTGGGAAACTGTTCATTCCCCAGAAAAATCGTGAGACGGTGCTTCGGTGGATCCACGATGACCTCCCCGCGGGTCACCCGGGGGTGGATATAACTAAAGAGTTGTTTCAAAGGATGTTCTGGTGGCCGAAGTGGACCAGGGCCGTTGAGGACTATGTGAACGCTTGTCCGACTTGTGCGCAGGCAAAAAACTCAAAGGGGAAAACCGATGGGACATTTGAAAACCCTAGAGACCGCTTCCACGCCGTGGGACATGATCGCCATGGACTTCATCACAGACTTACCGAAATATGAGGGAAAAACCGTTGTGTGGGTGATTGTGGACCTGTTCTCCAAGATGGCCCACCTCATGGGTCTGAGTAAGTTGCCGACCGCAACTGAACTGGTAGAGCTGTTTCTGAGGCATGTTTACAGGAACCATGGACTCCCCTCCAAAATCATGTCAGACAGTGGCCCCCAATTCGTCACAAAACTGTGGAGGGAAATCTTGGCGATGTGGGGAATCAACTCGACACTGTCGACATCCTATCATCCACAAACCGACGGTCAGACAGAAAGGACCAACCAGACCCTCGAACAATATATTCGATGCTATATGGTGGAGAGCAAGAACAACTGGACCAAACTTCTACCACTGGCGGAGTTCGCCTTCAACAATGCTTACCACGCGGCTATCAAGATGAGCCCTTTTGAATGCGTTTATGGATTGCATCCTCGCATGATTCCTTCAATCAATGCAGAATCCCAGCTTGGACTGAAGGTCCCAGCGGCCAAGTAAATCCTGAAAAAATTGGAACGGATCCATTCCTTGGTAGAGAGGAATTTGAAGGCAACCAAGGCTGAATATGAGAGGCAAGCCAACAAGAAACGCAAAGAAGCCCCACACTATCAACCCGGGGGATACGTTTGGTTGTCAACCAAGAACCTAAAGTTGACTGGATTCCACAAGAAGTTTAAACCACGATTCGTAGGACCGTTCAAAATAACAAAGCGAATTTCTCCTCTGACTGTCCGGCTCGAGTTACCAGTCAATTAGAGGATTCATAACACCTTCCACGTTTCCCTCCTCAAACCGGCGAAAACCAACACCCGGATGACCAGAAAGAATTTGAGGGTGGACTTTGAAGAGCAGGAAGCTGCCAAGATCTTATGGTCACGTATGGTTGCTGGGAAAAAAGAGTTCCTTGTGAGTTGGAGAGACTGCCCCACATCCGACAATTCTTGGGAACTAGCAAGTGATCTTGACCAGAAACTGATCAATGACTTCGAGGAGGGGGAGCTTGAAGGGGGGGATAGTGTCACCCCTCGCCCCTCTCGCTGAACATTCTCACCCACCTATTGGACTGGCCCCCAGGCTGGGGGTTCCTTTGTACATAGTTATTTATTCCAGTAAATGAAATGGCACCACGTTTCTGTGGGGACCCAGCAGGGCTTTGCTATTTGAGCCAGTAGGTGCCCCGTAGCTTTATCTGTGACTGACAGGCAGGGCGACCGGTGACAGCGGGAGGAGGGAGCGTGCGACGAATGTCGCTCGCTCCCGCCGCTGCTGCCATTGCTTTTGCTTAAGCACTTGTCCGTGAAAGGACCCGTACCGCGGCGCTCTTCTCCTCAGAGGCCGCCAGGACTCACATCGCAACTGGTCCCCCTTCCCAGCGGGGACCGCCAGCTTTCTCCACTGCGCGGCACTGCCTCTTCAGTGGCCGCTAGGACTTATACCACGATCGGTCCCCCCGCCCCCGCGGGGACCGCCAGCCTTCACCTCGGCGGGGCACTGCCTCATCAGTGGCTGCTCGGACTGGTATCCCGAATGGTCCCGCTTCCCATCGGGGACCGCCAGCCTCACCTTTGCGCGGCACTGCCTCCTCAGTGGCCGCCGGGACTCGCTACTCGAGTCATTCTCAGAGCGGCACCTAGACCTCTGAGGCCACCTGGACCAGGATCGGACTGACCCTGCTTCCCGGCCCCCATCCCTTCTGGGGCCTGCCTTTTGTTGAAACCTCTTGGAGTACGGGAGCGGTTACCCGTCCTCGTGGGGAACCTGCTTTCTACCCCACTTACAGCCTACACCAAGGAGCTCTAACCCACTCCCCGCCCCCTCCTTCATGGGGACCACGCAGCGCACCTGAAAGAAACTGGAAACGCTTCAGTCGCAGACATCTCGCCTGCAGACCGCAACCCGCCTCGCTTGTTTTTCGAAGTAGTCGGCAAGGTGCCTTGCTCAGGCCTGAGCAGGCCGCCTGCCCCTGCAAGACTCAACGTGTGAGCGGCCATCCTCTGGGGAGGACGTCACCGCTCGTGTAAGTGACATTTTTTGAGAAAACTCTTTCCATCGCTTTAATTGCCCTATTGTTGCCACCCGGCTTCCCAGGAGTGACTGCGCCAAGTTGGACAGTATCCTTTCAGAGGTATTGGGGAGAGTGGAGGTTGGTCGGGGGTGGGCTTGAGCGGGAGAGGGAGACTGCATTAGCAAGCTGTGTGTAGCATGCCCCAGCAATAAACCCTAACCAAACCTTAACAAGAAACTTTCAGAGAAAGAAACATCGTCACCTTCCGTCCGATCCCCCAGAGTATCAGACAAGAGTCAGAGTACTCATCATGAAGAACAGTCCAAGTGACATAAATGTGGGAGAGT
Organism: Desmognathus anicetus; assembly: GCA_033119125.1. Lineage (NCBI taxonomy): Eukaryota > Metazoa > Chordata > Amphibia > Caudata > Plethodontidae > Desmognathus > Desmognathus anicetus. The sequence goes on from JAVSBX010221636.1 coordinate 10,225, forward strand.
GCCAAGACGAGGCCCCACACGACGTGCGGTTCGAGTCTGGCATCGCAAGCGACACCCCGGATCCCCGAGTATTGACATTACGGCCAAATCCGAAGATCGACGTCAGTTCTCGAGGGATCACAACCTGGACCCCAAAGGGTCGAAGCCCCGAACCCGAAGGCCCGAGGACTCACCTCACAAGCATCCAGTTGAATCAAAAGAAGGTCGATCCAGAAGATGAAAACATGTCTCCAACCTCGTTCTCGAAAAGCAGCAACGTCCGGAGTCGGGCCTCGACATTTTCTGACAGAAACTGGGCCCAAAAAATGAAAAATAAATTTCTCACAGGAGAAATGAAGGGATATTGCTTGCTCTCTAGTGTCTGGAAAGCAGAAAAAAAGGAACTGAGGTAACAAGGGGTCGAGCTGGTGCATATATGCACAGTAGAGCGGAGGATGCCATCTGCTGTCGAACGAGGACGACTGCAGCCTCCGACGACGTCGTGCACCAGTTTTCAACCCCAGAAGAGGGGGCTCAGAAAAAAATCTTCGCTCTCCGGCTGGAACCAGCATGATCACGAGGTTTATGATGAGGATTCTGGAAACCCCTTACTATCCATCAAAACCAACATTACCCGAAGGTACATAACTAGTTCATCTCGCTGGTTCCAACGGAGACCTGAAAACTTTTTAGAGCCCCCTCTTCCGGGGTCTGATATTGGTGCACGATATCGACCTAGGGCTGCAGCTGACGTCGGGCACCGGTAGATGGCATTCTCTACCATCTTCTCTATCAGCACCAGCAGGGACCCCCTATGTCATTTCCTTTTTCTCCATGCTTCCAGACGCTAGAGAGCTAGCGAAACCCTTTCTCCTTGTGAGAATTTTTTTGCTGCGTTTTTGTCATCCCCGAACCATGGCTTCAAGCAGTGCCACGGGACGATGTCAGTCACCGATCAACATAGTCGATGTCTGTGCTGCTTGGGGGCCGATCGACGACAGTCTTGACTGCCAGGGGATGAAGCCGAAGACCCTGCGGAAGCGCAGAGCCAAGATAGCCGTGGGGCTGCCAGAGCGTTGTGAGAAAGGTAAGTCTTTGACACCACGAAGTCACGCAGCGCTTTGAGGCTGGTCCCCGGGACCCAGAGGCACCGCGAGGCCTTCGGAGGGAGAGCTGGCTCGGCTATGTACCTCGGCTGCCACGGCTCGGCGGTCGCCTCAGGGCTCTCCTCAGAGGGCATGGTGGACCCGTCACCACACATCGCGTGACCACCTCCCAGTCTCGCACAAGGACCTGGGAGCCTCGGCATTCCAGGTCCTCGGCATCTATTCCACCTCCCGACATGCCCACTCCCACTCCCGCTCCCCTCAACAATGAGGGGCCCCGAAGTTCAACATCAACCCGATCGAGCATCTCCTTCCCGGGGGTCGGGTTCTCGACTACCACAGGTCTATTCTTCTGTTACCCAGGCACCCCCTGTTTCTCCCAGTGTGCTGTCTGTAGAGCAGGGAGGTGGCAGCTCCATGAGCTCCCTAGGTGCCTTCCTCCTTCATTGCTCCCATAGGCTACATCAGCTGCAGTTCCTCGCACCCCTTGGAGTCGGGTTCTGCTGGGGCTCTCTCTGTTCCACCACGGCCTCGGGACATCCTGGTGGACTCAGAGAGGGAGGGTCTGACATGTTGCCCATTCCCAGAGGCCCTGTTCATACCCTCCATGATTGTTCGGTATATGCCAGTGTTCTTGACATTTCGCCAGACAGTGACTTGGCTGAACCAGACTCTGGCTTCTATCTCGAACACTGGCATGTGCTTAAGCAGGCCACGGACACTCTGGGGATCCAGCTCCATGCCCCAGAGAGGACGAGTAATGTCCTGACCAAGATCTTGGATGTGTCTGAGGCTAAGGTGGCTGCAGCTTTACCTTTTCTCCCAGCTCTGAGCCCATCCTTGGACTGTGGGAGCACCCCTGCAGTATTTCCGCAGTCGATCGCAAACTTTCCCGGAAATACAAGGCCCCTGCTGCGGACCCAGCGTTTCTACATGTCCATCCTTCGCTGGATAGCCTAGTGGTCCAGGCTGTGAGTGTTCAGTCGGGAGTGACCACATTCCCTGTTCTTCCACCGGACAGGGACTCCAAGCGTTTCGAGGCCTACGCAAAGACGTCCTATGCTTTGTGTAGTTTGGGATTGCGGTTCTTGAACGCGAACTGCACATTCATCTGCTACACACGTGCGATTGTCAAGGACCTCCAGAATCTTGTGGAGCACCTTCCTGATCAGTATTGGGATGGTGCTGCCCATCTGGTTGCCGGGGACTTGGAGACAACAAAGCAAACTTTGCTGTGTTGGATGCGTATGGATGCAGTCGACGCAGAGGGTACTTCCATGGCCACTTCGGTATCCATGCGGCGTCATGCATGGATACATTCGTCCCACTTCTCCCCGGACGTACAGTCCAAACGTTTGGACATGCCTTTTGATGGTGAACATCTCTTTGGTGCGAAGGCAGACAAGGCTCTGGAGAGGTTCAGTTCGACGCACAAGACGGCACAAAATTTGGGGCATGCCGAACCTGCTGCCAAGCAGTTTTCCTTCCTGAGGAAGCAGTCTTGGCCTGGTAAATTTCTTCTGCAAAGAAGCAGCAGCACCGAAAGCTGCTTCCTCTGCCCGCCAGAAGCCGTGGCAAATGCCACGGTAAGGGTCAGAGACAGACGAGCTTGAAGGGCATTCCCCCTGCCCCTCAGCAGTCATCCTGACCTTCTGCTGCCTTCCATCCCACCCAAATGGGGGTTCGGCTGTCGGGTTTGTGAAGTAGTGGGAAAAAATAATCTCCGACCTGTGGATCCTACAGATCATCCAGACGGTGTACTGTCTCCCATTTCAGATCAGACATCACCCTTCCCTCCGAGCCCCCATGAAGACACAGAGGGACCACACATCTGCCCTAAAGCAGGAGGTGCTCTCCTTTCTTCAGAAGGGAAATGTTCAACAGGTACTCATCACCCAGAGATGCCACGGGGGGTACTCCCATTACTTCCTGGTTCCCAGGAAGGGTGGAGGCCTCAGCCCAATCTGGGACCTGATGAGATTGAACAAACTCATACGGAAGGACAAATTCAAGATGTGTACTCTCGGGTCCTGTTGGCACTTACCCAGGGAGATTGGATGGTGTCACTGGACTTGAAGGATGTGTACTTCCACCAGAAGTATTCGTGCTTCATGGTGGCGCGGGAGCACTACCAGTTTTATGCCATGCCCTTCGGCCTCACCTCAGCCCCTCGTGTTTTCACGAAGGTTCTGGCAATGGTGGCAGTTCATCTGAGAAAGGAGGACATTCATGTATTCCCCTATCTTGACAACTGGCTCATCAAGTCGTCATCAGAGAAATGACTCGGGCAACATCTGTCTCGAGGGAGCACTCTGCTGTTAACTCTCGGTTTTTCTCTAAACTGACAAATTGCACCTGGTACCGACTTAACGGATCCAGTACATATGGGCGATCTTGTACACCACTCTTACAAAGGCGTTTCCACCTCCAGAGAGGGTTCAGTCCATCCAGCAGATGCTGCAGGTTCTTGTGGAGGGTTTCCAAGTCCCAGCAGTGACATTCCAGAGGATGCTCGGGCTGATGGCCTCCTGCATTTGTCTGGTTCCCCATGCATGGCTGCACATGAGGCCTCTTCAGTGGGCTTTGGCTTCCCAGTGGAACTAACACACTGGGGATCCCTTCCAAAATCTAACTGTGATGACCCACCTACCACACCAATTGTGCTGGTGGGGGGACATGGAGATGCTTTAGAGAGGAGACCCTTTTTGGCCTCCTCCACCTCAGATCACGATAGTGTGCCCTGAGGCCCATGCCCCTGTGTGCCCTGAGGCCCATAGGCGTGTGGCACGTTAATCTAGTCAAAGTAAAGTAAAGTGGCAGACGCGTCCCTCTCGGGGTGGGGAGCGCACGTTCTGAAACTATCCACCAGTGCACTGTGGAGTCCAGAAGAATGCTCTCAGCACATCAACTTATTGGAACTGAGAGGGATCAGGATGGCCCTTCATTTTTGGTTCTCACGGACAACACCATGGCCATGCATTATCTAAACAAAGAGGATGAGTGGGGTCCTTCCGGTTTTGCCGGGAAGCACTCCTCTGGGAGTGGACCAGACTTCATGACATTCATCTCCAGGCTGTTCATCTGGCCAGGGAGGAGAACGCACACACTGAGTCGCATCTCCTCAGCACTCCCACGAGTGGGAGCTCCATCAGGAGGTTCTTCAACCCATTTTCCGTGCTTGGGACACTCTGCAAGTCGACCTATTTGCGACTGCGGAAAACAGAAAGTGTCGCCTTTTCTGTGCCAGAGTGTACCCTCTAAAAGATGCACTCGGCGATGCCCTGGTATTTCAAACTTGTGTATGCCTTTCCCCCTCTACCCCTCATCGCGGTGGTGGTGGCCTGCCTCAAGATGTACAGGTGTCAGATGATTCTGATTGCACCAGATTGGCCCTGGCGAGTCTGATCTGTTGGAACTCAGTGTGGCCACTCCAATCAAGCTGCCCCATCGGGCAGACTTGCTTTTGCAGTGGGTGCAGGGGTGGTCAAGTGCTTCATCCAGACTCAGACAGCCTCAAATGCAGGCCTGGCTTCTGAAAGGCTGAGATATAGCCGCTGGAATCTAACTGAATATGTCCTGGAAGTCGTCATGGCTGCTCGCAGGCCCTCTACAGGAGCCCTCTACAAGTCCCGCTGGCAGCAGTTCTGTGACTAGTGTAATACTTTTGACAACGATCCATTCAACTGTTCTGTCATTTCAGTCCTGAGTTTTCTGCGTCATTTTGCGGTTTCAGGGCTGAACATCACTACCATTCGTGGTTATGTGGCTATTTCCATTTTCACCCACTCTCCTGATGAGAGATCTGTTTCAGATTGGACTGGTAAAACAGTTCCTCAAAGGACTTGTAAATATGTTTCCTCCCACCTCCCACCCACCCTTTGAGCCCTGGGATTTAAGTTTAGTTTTATCAGTGTTACAGGGTTTATACCCTTTTACCTTCAGCTGCTTTCTTGGAAAACAATCTTCTTAGTTGCTATTACTTCTGCTCACCACATTAGTGAGCTTCATGCTCTCTCAGTTGACAAGCCATACACAAAAATTGAGCCCAACAAAGTTGTTCTAAAACCAAAACCTTCTTTCCTTCCCAAAGTTGTCCCCTTTTCATTTGTCACAATCTATTGTTCTGCATGTGTTCTATCCTCCCCACCCTGGGCACGAGAAGAGAAGGATTAACCGCCTTTTTCCCAGAAGGGCGCTTATTTACTATATCTTGCGCTCTTGAGAGCACAGGTACGACCGCCAACTTTTCGGAGGCTCCAAAAATGCAAGAGGAAAGGGAAGTCCATTTCTAAACAAACCTTGTCTAGATGAGTGGTTTGCCTCATTAGGCATTGCTTTGAGATTGAAAATAAGACGCCTCCCCTTTTTGACTTTTGCAAGACATTACAATCTTGATACCATTGCAAGGAGTTGGCAGCTCAGTGCTGCATAACTCTGTATCCCACTCATAAAGCACCGGATAGAATTTTATTGTTTTCATTCTAAATACAAAATGCTGTAATATTTTACATATGTGCATAAGAAGCTGACAATTAAACCACAACAACAGTACACAGCTTTGGGAATGGTTCATGATGAGGATTCTGGAAACCCACTATCCATTAGAAGAACTAGTTACGTACCTTCAGGTAACATTGGTTCTGATGGATAGTAGGGAGTTTCCAGAATCCTTCTCATCCCCTCCCAGCCTCCCCTTCCAAATTGTCACCTTCCCCAATTTGTAAATATATACACCATTGTTGTATATAATATTTTTTGTTTACCAAATTCTATGGTGACCTAGTTTATTTTCTTCCCTGTGTCTGGGCGGTGTGTGTAAGGAACTGACATAGGGGGTCCCTGCTGGTGCTTATATAGAGAATGGGTATAGAATGCCATCTACTGGTGCCCGATGTCGGCTGCAGCCTATCGACGCCCGAGGCCAATGTCGTGCACCAGCTTCGGACCCTGGTAGAGCGGGCTCTGAAAAGCTTTCAGCTCTCAGTCGGAACCAGCGAGATCATGTGGTTCATGATGAGGATTCTGGAAACACCCTACTATCCATCACAACCGAAGTTACCCGACGGTACGTGACTAGTTCTTTTACAACCTAGTGTACACATTCCCTCCACTACCAGTGTCGGTTTCCTCAAACGCACCATGATACTGATTGCTCCGGATTGGAGGAGGTGCACATGGCATCCACATCTTCTGGATATCAGCCTGGTTCTCTGGATTCGCCTGCCGAATAAGCTGAATTTGGGTTCCCAGAATCTGGGGCTGCAGCTTCACCCCGACATGTACACCCTCAGTTTCCACTCATGACTACAGAGAGGTACAAGAATTAGGATCTTCCTGACAAGATCATGGAGGTTTTGCTTTCTGCTAGGATACTACCTTTGCAGACCTTTACCAAGTCTGTTTACTCCAGCAGATGTAAAAGGTTCTGTGACTGGTGCGCTACCATTCCAGTTGATTCTTTCAGCTGTTCAGTATGATATGTTTTGAGTTTCGGTCTCTCTCTGGCTGACAGTCTGAACTTGAACAATTAGGGGCTATCTGGCAGCTTTATCCATCTTCTTGAAAGTGTCCAGATCAGGAATCATTCTTCAAGATCCCGCTGGTCATGCAGTTGTTAAGTGGTCCGAAAGGCGAGTTCCCCGAAAACTTTCACTCTGGCTTTATGGGGTTTGAAATCGGTTTTTACAATGCTCCTGGTGGGGTTCATTCGAACCTTTTCATTCCCTTCCTTTAAAGTTTTTTAAAGTTTGCCTAGTGGTCATCATTTCTGCCAGGCGTGTGAGCGAATTACAAGCTCTATCTGTGGATCCACCATTTTGAAAGCGACAAGGCTGTCGTAAAAGTTCTTTCATAGAAGATTTTGTTGCCTTCTTTCTTTCCTGCTCCTCACCCTGAGGACAGGTCACTTTGCCTGGAGCGGGCTCTCAAGTTCTAGTTGTTAGTGGGTTCCCTCAATTCCCATCTTTAAACCCCACTGTAACGGAGAAGATTTTTCTGAGCCCCGCCTTACGTGGTTGATGCTGATGCTGCAACTCTGGCATCGGCTTCAACTCTGGCATCGGCTTCAACACATTGCAGTTGACCTCGGGGGTCGTTGGATGGTATCCTCCATCAGATATCTGTGCACCAGCTTGATCCACCAACATCAGTTTTTTCTGCATTTCAGACGTAGCGTCTTAGGTAACCCTTTTTTCTCCTTGGAGGAAACTTTTTGGAGAAGAATACGTTTCCCTTCTACTAATGGTTTTAAGCAAAATTCAAATTCAAAATTCATTTATTTAAGGCGCACGATGCCGAAGGCTTCACGGCGCACTGGTGCAAACGTAAAAAAAAACATAGCAACAGGATCAACAGGCACAGTAGAATTAAAAACATATAAAATACAGTGAGACACGATAAAATTAACAATCAATAAGCAAATAATCATAAATAAAAACAGAATGTGGGAATCCCTGATTACTTATGCAACAGGCCTAGACACCAGAAGGGGGGAGACCCAGGAAAGAGAACTAGATTAGATGGAGCTGAGCTCTCTCTGTCGTAGATGAAACCTGACAGCCCGTTTAAATAGGGGGAAAGAGGAGAGGGTTCTGATCGGGGTGGGTAAGGCATTCCACCACCTGGGTCCCCAAAAGGCTAGCGAGGCTCCTCCCTTTCTAGAAAGGCGGGGACGTTGGAGCTGTAACAATGCGAGCCGATGGGGGCGGGGAGAGTGGCGATGGACCGCCCACTGAAACCTGTGCCTCAGGTATACGGGACCTTGGTCATGCACGGCCCGCCAGACGAAACACAGGCCCTGCAACTCCACCTGATCGGCCACTGGCATCCAGCCCAAGGCCCTCCGGGCAGCAGAAACATGAGCGTTTCGCCGTAAACCGTAGCACAGCCGCACAGCTCGATTTTGCACTCTCTGCAGCCGGGTCATATCTCTCCCCACCAGGCCTACGTAGGTGGTACAACAATATCTGATCTTAGAGATGACTAGGGCCTGGCAGAGGAGAGCACGATGACGCAGTTCCAGCAGGGGCAGGAGGCGGGCGAGACCATTTAGGCGGAAGTGGGATGCGCTGACCACAGAACTCACCTGGGCCTCCTGAGTCCCGGTGGAGGAGAACAGGACACCCAAGCTACGGGCGGTCTGCACAGGCGGAGGAGGGGTGCCTAACTCTGAAGGCCAAAAGGCAAGATCCGCGGATGGGGAGGGAAGACAGCCTTGGATGACAATTTCCGTCTTGGCCGCATTCAGACATAACCAGCTGTCGCCCATCCAGCGTTGGATCAGCCTTAGTCCCTCGAGTAGGCACGCCCCGTCCTGACTGGAGGGGTGCAGATCTGCCAACAGTTGGGAGTCATCAGCATACATCTGAAACCTGACCCCGAGATCCGCCAACATCTGCGCCAGAGGTTGCATGTATATGTTGAAGAGTAAAGGCGAGAGCGCCGACCCCTGCGGCACCCCAAAAGGGGCGGGTCGGGATGCTGCCCTAAAACTCCCCAACCTAACCTGCTGAACCCGGTCCGAGAGAAAAGACCGACACCACTCTAGGGCGGCTCCCTCAACCCGGGCCACCGACTGCAGACGTGATAGGAGGATCTCGTGGTCAATGGTGTCAAACGCTGCCGATAGATCTAATAAAATGAGGGCGACAGGATGAGATTGGTCAGCGATCTCCAGCATGGTCTCGCGGATGTCAAGTAAAGCCGACTCTGTGCCCCTCGCTGGACGAAAACCCGACTGCAGATCGTGCAGCAGTCCCCAGTTCTCACAATGGGACTGTAGTTGCCGAGTCACCAGAAATTCCGTGAATCTGGCAAACAAAGGGAGCTGTGTGACTGGCCGGAAATTTTTCAGGACCGCGGGGTCCAGCGTGGGTTTTTTCAGCAAGGGGGTAACCAAGCCGATTTTCCAATCATCTGGAACCTGCGCGGTCCTGAAACTGGAGTTGGCTAGGGCGGTGCTGTAAGTGCCAGAAGTTGATGTCAATCACTGACCCTCATTGGGACTGTCTCTGGAGTGTGGACGCTGACCACGATGTTAATGTGTGTGACTCCTGCCAGAAGATGTAGCCGAAGTCGCTTTGGGAGTGGAGGGTCAAGTTGGCCCCTGCAGGGTCAGAAGGCTGCAGATTGGGTAAGTCTTGGTCCCCTGGGGCCATGTGGCATCGAGCACCTGTACCACCTCTGCTGATGCTGCTTCGACATCAGTGTTGGAGCCTTTTCTGAGGTGCTGCCACAGCATTCTTCTAAGGGGTCTCTCCGGAGATCTCATTAGGGTTATTGTTCTTTTGAGTCAACTGTTGCCTTGGTTTCCGGAGCAACCTCTGTTGGCGATCAGCCTCTGGAGTCTCCTCAGAGCTTTTTGGGTCATCCAAGTCCTTTTCCTCCCGATGTCATCGCGCTCTATCCTCGCATGGTTGCTCCTTGATACGGGTGCTAGATAAGAACAGTTGACATTGCCCGAGATCTTCATCTTCTGGGTCTGTTCCTCAACATCAACCCGTTGACTTTCCTCTAGCTCTACCAGTGCAGCCACTTAGTCTTCAGGGCACAGCTTCAGTCCATCTTGGAAGACTTCCACCCTCTACGGCGGCATTGGTGATGCTGGCAGTTGAGGGTTTGGGTCCAATCACCTCAGCGCCAGCTCCCTGTTTTCGACACGACTGTCCCTGTGATGTTTGATGTGTCTGGGGCTCCAGGTGAGAGAGGGGCTTACACCCTCACCTCCGCTGGGTCTCTTGAGTCCGGGATGTCTGTGGGTGTATCGCAGTGGGTGACTTTTGCGAACATGGTCCCGAAATCGTACATGGAGCAGCTCGGGGAGAGGTCTTCTTTACACCCGCAGCCCTATGTGCTCCATTGTGACTGGGTACTACAGGGCTCTGGTGTGTCCTGCATCCTATCGCCAGTTGCTGGATCAGAATATCACCAGTGAGGGTGATGAAGAGTTTCTTGGTGAAGGGGACCATCCCAGGGGTCCTCTCAAGACTGTTCACGATCAACTGGCTAATGCCGGTGGTTGGCCACCTCTCCGGAGATGGACCTCCATGACCAAGGGCCTGTCTTATACCCCGAAAAGGGCTCGGTTTACAGGCATACTATGAGCATGGCTACTGGTTTTCTAGGAATCCAGCTCAAAATCCCAGAGAGGATGTCTCATAGTCTGACAAACATTTTGGGGGTTCCCATGGTAAATGCAGCTATCCTACTTTTTAACGAGGACCTCACCGAGCCTCTCAAGGGGCATAGGAGCACCCCAACAGTGATACCGCAGTTGTTCAAAGAATTTCCCGGAAGTACCAGGCTTGAGTTGGGGACCCCGGCATTCTTGTCTACTGATCCGAAGCTGTACAGCCTAGTGGTTCCGTCTGCGACTGTACAGTCAAATATGACTATGTTCTCTTCCATTACACTGGACAGGGACTCCAAGCGCCTTGAAGCCTACGAGAAGAAAGTTTTCACTTCCTGTATTTTGGGGTCGAGGTGTGTGAATGCGGCATTGATACTCACACTATCTTACAGACCTGCAGAATCTTGTGGAGCACCTTCCCAAGCACTTACAAGGAGGTGCCTCCCAGCTGCTAGCTGAGGGCTTGGAGATGGACAAGCAGAGCATAATCTGCGGCGTGGACAAGGACACGCCTTGGGTCGTGCCTTGGCCACATCAGTATCCAGGAGTCTTCATTCATGGATGCGTACATTGAATTTATTTCAACAGATGAACACTCCAAACTTTTGGACATACTGTTTGTCGGTAAGGCCATTTTTGGTTCTAAGGCGGACAAAGGCCTGGAGAGATTCACTTTAATGCATACCACTGTGATAGGATTGGAGACGCCAGAACCTGCTACAAGGCGGTTCCCCTTCAAGAAGTGGTATTCTGGCAGACCTTGTTGGTCCAAGCATCCTTGGGTTCCCAAGCAGACTCCGCAACTCCATTACCAGCTTCCGTTGTCCCCCAGGGACTGTGGCAGAGGCCGTGATAAAGGCACCCTCTCTGCTGCATTTCTCACCTTACACCCTGCCACAGCAGGGAGACAGCTGTCGGCATTTGTGAAGACATGGAAGGAGCTCACCTCTGACTGTTAGGGCGCGCCAAACTATATGTTGGGGTGCTGTCTCCCATTTCTAATCCGGCCTAACCCTCTCACCACTCCCACAAAAACTCAGAGGGACCACATACTGGCCTTTAAGCAGGTGATGCTTACTAAAGGAGCACTCATCAGAAAGGCCAGCAGTAGTACTCCCATAACTTCCTTGTTCCCAAGAGGAACAGAGGCTCCTGCGGAAGGACAGTTCAAGATGTGTTCCCTTGCCTAGATCCTACTGGCGCCCTCTTAGGACGACTGGATGGTATCTTTGGATCTGTGCAATACATAGTTCCACTTCCCAATCCACAAGGCCCACCAAAAGTTTCTCCTCTTCACTGTGCTGGGGGATCACTACCAGTTTTTACCCTTCCTTTCAGCCTCACCTCGGCACCTCATGTTTCCACTAAGGGACTTGCAGTGGTGGGTCATCTTCGCAAGGAGTGCATTCATCTGGTCTCCTACCTTGATGACTGGCTCCTCAAGTTGTCTTTGGAGGTTTGGCTTGGGCAGCATCTGCCCCGAACATACCTTCTGCTTTATTCTTTCGGTTTTTCCTTGAGTTACAGAAATCGCACCTTGTTCCGACTTTTTTTTACTTTACTTTATTGACTAGATTAACGTGCCACACGCCCATGGGCCTCAGGGCACACACAAAACGAGAGACAGA
>JAVSBX010221637.1:0-13864 GCA_033119125.1 Desmognathus anicetus
ACAACTGAGGCGAGCGAGAGGGCCACTGGCATAGCAGCCGGACGGCTGAGCCAGGATAGAGCTCAACCCGGGACAGTTCATGGAGCGTATAGGCCGCCGCTGTTAATGTTCCTGGCCTTGTTTCTGTTGGCCTGAGATATCAGTGCAGGATTGTCTCTGGCGGGTAGAGGTGGAGATGAAATTCCGTTGGGTCCGCCGACTCTGGATGAAGATGTCCCGCTTATCTGTCTGATCATCAAAGTGGCAGGAGCCCTTGGAAGAGCCCTTGGAAGATCCATACGAGTTGACCCTGCCTGATCCCTGATGGAGGAGTTCGGTGTTTCGGTTACCTGAAAGGACTGTTGGTTCTCTTGTACTGTAGTCCCTTCAGCTGTATCATGCTCAAAATTTATTGAGACCTAGTTTTTAATTCCGTGTGGTAACTCTTATAGCTAAATGAAACCCTACAAAACTATGCCTCAGGGCTCCCTTGATCACTATTTCCAAAAAGCTCTCACCTCTTTAGATAACCGAGTTGCCCAGAAAAATGCAGGAGATGAGAAAAACAAGTTCCAAGGTTATCACTGCTCAAGTACACCAGGTAGATACTCAGTCACTCCCATTATTACTTTCTAATACCTTTCAGGGCACTCAACAGACACAGAGTAACCAGGTTTCCTCTATGTTGTGCCCCGATGAAGTAATATTAATTCAGACTCCAAATACCTTTCACGAAAGACTTCCTCAGTCACCTAACGTTAATATTAATTTATCCAATTGTGAGAAATCGTCTTCTAAGCCAGTCAACAAGGGGGAAAGAAGAGAAAATGGCATTGGCTATCCCCAAGATTTTTATCTTACCCCCTACAGGTAAAAAAAAGGCTAGTTTAGAATCAGGGCTATCTAATGAATTACATCCTATTGTAACTGAAGTGGAAGTCCCGCACGTACAGGCAGGGTATTCTCAATTCCAGGCAACCAAATCTTAGCTGCTTTGCAGAGAACAGAACATAGCCCGAGTCAGTTAACCTCCAAATTGGATCAACTGAAACCTTTAAGTCTTACATTCACCCTTGACACACCAACTCCGTCATCTTTAATAACACCTGCACAGCCTGTTGATAATAATATAACTAATACTCACCAGGACCCCTCTGTTTCGCCGTCCTCCACAAAACTCGAACAGAGTACTGGCTCTAAGCAACATGTTCCTCATTCTCGAGAGACTAAGGGCCGTAAGTAGAGTTTGGCGTACCGTACAGTGGCATGAAATTTTACACCACTTTATGGCGTAAAATGAGATTTATGCCATAAAGTGGCATAAAACATGCCTGATGTAGAGTTTGGCGTATATAAAATTTTACGCAAGCATAAATTTTTTTAAGGTGGCGTACTGCCCCCCTCCCCTTTGCTGGCTAGCTATCAGAGCTGAACTAATAGCTGGGCATTGGTGTGGGTGTCACCCTCACCGGTGCCCAGCTTTTAGTTTGTTTTAAACATTCGCGCAAATCCATCTTTGCAGTATAGAGCACCCGCGGATGCTCCATGTTGCAAAGATGTATTTGCAGGCATCATTAAAACAAACTAAAGGCTGGGCACCGGTGAGGGTGACACCCTCGCCAGTGCCCCGCTTTTAGTTTGTTTAAATAATGCCTGCAAAATCTATAATTGGCCTCACAAGCCAAAGAAGACAAGCGTAGGTCCAAACGAAGCACATCCATGGATACCGAAGATGGAACAGACAGCAAAGGTTTTCAAATAACACTGTCGAGAATATTCAAAAATTCCAATTTGGGCTGAGCCCAGACCCCGGCCCCAGACATCAATGCCGGCCCCGTACATCAATGTGAGATAAGTGGGACCACAGTTTTAGCGCCCAGAAAGAATTTAAGCCGACGGAGGGTTTTGCCTAGTACCCATGGGAGTCCCATGAAGGATTATTACTAAGGCTCAAACCAAGATAATTATAGGCTGACACTTGTTCAATTTTGGTGCCCTGTGTTGCCGTCCGGCGTTATCCCTGTCGCATTATTGTTCGCCTGGTGCGCGGTCGGTTGTAGTTCGGCCGTCTTACCTCCCCTTGCCGGTTCTCTGCCTGTTTCAGTGTCCTCGGAGTTCTTCAGCGTCACGTCATTCTATTCTAGACGCCTCCTCCAGCTGCGTCTCTTGCTAGGCGTGTTCCTTACCGCACGTTGTTTACTTCCGCGCACGTGATCGGGCCGCTACCCAATCAGTGCGCTACGGCTTCCTTATCCTCCTTCGGTTTCTTGACTCTCTCGCCTTTCAGTGAGTGTTAGTTGTTACTCCGCTCGCGGGTCCAGGAGCTTCTCCTCCGTCTCTCAGGTTCCAGTTGTCCGTCCGCCTTCTTACCGCCTTGGGGCTCGAGCTAGTCGGTGTCCTTCTTCCGGTCCGTAGGGAAACTTCCACTGTGGTAGTTCTTGCCCACCTCCTACCTGTCATTAGGGTCATTTCAGCTAGCGCCCAGGTTCCTGTCTAGGCAGGGGTTTTCCTAGGTTCCAGGTTAGCCTAGTACCCAGTGTAAGGGACATGCCCCCATTGTCCTGCAGGTCCCAGGTATCCAGATCTCCAGCCTTTCCAGGAGGTTTTTTGCCAGGTGGCTTTTTCCTCCTCCCACGGTGTTAGGGGTCTTCCCACTGTGTTTACTAACCAGTGGTAACCTCCTAATAACGTTTGGTATTTTGCAACGATCGCCAGACCTCCTGTCTACCAGAGGTAAGAGTCGCATGTTTGTACAGACTGAAAGGCCTTATCCTTTTTGTTCGGTTCCTCTCCTCGTCTTGTCAGCCATTGGTTTGGGATGGCTACTGCAGCTGAATTGACGGCTGCTATTCAGCAACTTAATGCTGAACTGCAGGAGCTTAAATTGCAAAATGCGACTCTTAAGGGTGCGGTAGAGACTCGTCCACCAGTGGTACTAGAGTTGGCTCCCATGGCGGCTGCTATTGAAAAATATTCTGGCGACCCTAGAAAACTCAAAGAATTTCTGGCAGCTTGTAAAGTTCAGTTCTTATTTAAGGTTGAGCACTTTACCACCGACAAGGCAAAAATTGGCTTTATAATCAGCCATTGTGTTGGGAATGCCTTAGCATGGGCTAATCCCTATGTCTTACGTAACGATCCACTGTTAGCTGATTATACGCTTTTTGAAACTGAATTCACAAGGATGTTCGCCAGAGACAAGTGCACCTTTTCAGTTGAAGAAGCATTGTTAGACTGTGTTCAGGGGAACAAGGACGTTCTTTCTTATATAACCACCTTCCGTAACCTAGCTACGGAAACCAAATGGCCGGAAGCGGTGCAGCTACCACTGTTCCGTCGCGGGTTGCGCGATGAGCTCAAGGATGAACTCGCCCGTATAAATAGGCCTGAAAGTCTATCCGCTCTCATGGATTTAGCCCTTTCTATTGAGTTCAGGCTCTCTGAACGCAAGGCAGAGCGTCGCCGAGGTTTCCCCATTAGTTCTCGTCCGGTCAAGGTAGTTGATCCTCCCAGAAGCGAACACTCTGAGGAGCCCATGCAGTTAGATGCCGCCAGAGGACCCCTCTCTGAGGAAGAGAGGTTACGACGGAGAACGAAGGGTTTATGTTTATATTGCGGCTCATCATCGCACTTGATTAAGTCTTGCCCTATATGCCCTCCACGACGTCTGGCGGGAAACGCCAGCACCCGCAGCTAAGTAGGGACCCTGCTGTGGGTGGATTGCCAGGTCCTAAAATATCCGCTAATACCGACACAGATGAGGCTATGTTGTACCTTTCAGTGGGGTTGCTGTGGTCTGGTCATGAATTGAGAAAGATAACGGCATTGTTAGATTGCGGTGCCGCTGGTCTCTTTGTTGATCTTGAGTGGGCACTTAAGGCCAAGATTCCACTTGTTAGGAGATTAATTCCAGCCCCGGTTCAGACAGTAGACGGTACTCCCATTTGTTCAGGTCCTATAGTGTGGCAAACGGTTCCTACTACCCTCATTATGGGACGCCACAGGGAGTTGGTCACTTGGAATTGTATAAAATCTCCACACAGCACTTTGATTATTGGCATACCATGGCTTCGTCGTCATAATCCCTTTGTAAATTGGGAACTCGGAACGGTTATGTTCCATTCTTCCTTCTGCTATAAACATTGCTTTACCGAATCCGCCTGGGCTACTACAGCATGGTCATTGGCTTCTGAGAGCAGCGGGGTTATGGCTTCTTCTCTATGTCCAGGTCTCCCGGATGAGCTTCACGAGTATTCTGCTATATTTGAAAAACCTACCATTACACCGCTTCCTCCACACCGACCTTTTGATTGTCGGATTGATATCACGCCTGGGGCCTTAATTCCTTTTGGAAGGATGTATAATCTCTCGCGTCACGAACGCAGTGTGTTGCGCCAATACCTAGATGACCACTTACAGCAGGGCTTAATTGTGCCGTCTCACTCTTCAGCGGGTGCTCCTTTATTCTTTGTACAGAAAAAGACAGGTGATCTCCGCCCGATGATTGATTATCGCGCTCTTAATGCCGTCACCGTGCGTGACCGTTATCCATTACCTCTTATCCAAGACATTCTCGATGCTGTGTCAGGGGCTACTGTATTTTCTAAGATCGACCTAAGAGGAGCGTACCATCTGCTCCGTATCAGCACAGGTGATGAGTGGAAGACCGCCTTCAGGACACCCTTCGGTTTGTTTGAGTACCGTGTCATGCCATTTGGGTTGGTCAATGCCCCCGCTATTTTCCAACGATTCATCGACTCTATCTTCTCTGACCTCCTCATGTTTTCTGTTATTGTGTACTTGGATGACATTCTGGTCTTCTCACGTGATATAGACAACCATCTTTCCACCACTCGAGAAGTACTTAATCGGTTGTCTCAACACCGTCTGTTCAGCAAACCAGAGAAGTGTGTTTTCAACAAGGGAGAGGTAGACTATTTAGGCTTTGTTCTATCTGCTCAGGGTTTTCGCATGGATCCACGTAAGGTCACGGCTATATTGGATTGGGATGCACCTACTACCGTCAAGGCTATCCAGCGATTTCTAGGTATGGCTAACTATTATCGGAAATTCATTCGTGATTTCGCTAATCTCACTACACCTCTGACTAAGTTGTTGCGCAAGGACGTTCCTTTTCAGTGGGGTACCGAGACCCAACTAAGTTTTCAACTCCTGAAGGAAGCGTTCACCACAGCTCCTATTCTTATTCCTCCTGACGATCTCAAACCTTTTATTGTAGAGACTGATGCCTCTAATCAAGCATTGGGTGCAGTTCTTATTCAGGTCTCTTCTTCTGACGAGCTAGAACATCCAGTTGCCTATTATTCTAGGCAGTTGCGTCCGGCGGAGATTAATTACTCCACCATTGAGAAAGAACTACTTGCTATCAAGGTTGCCTTGTCTGAATGGCGTCATCATTTACTGGGAGCTAGGTTCCCTTTTTGTATTCGCACAGACCATAAAAATCTCAGTGTTTTGCGTAATCTAGACTGCCGCAACGGCAGACAGGCCAGATGGGCTTTTTTTTTAGCTCAGTATGATTTTGAAATCACCTACATTCCGGGAACCCAGAATATCATCGCGGATGCTCTCTCCCGTAGATATGGTTCCGAAAACGATGATGACACTGCCTATCCCCGTTTCTTTGGACCGGAAATTCCCATTATTGGTAAACTGTCCCATTGGGAATCCCTTCACCAAGAACTCAAGTTAGGTGATGTTATTGGACCAGCAATTGAGGCCTACCTTAAGAAAGACGGTTTTCACCTTATTGATCGAGTGCTCTATTATCAGAACAAGATAGTGTTACTAGACACCGTCAGACAGTACGAGGCCTTAAGTTCCTGTCACGAAAACCCGGTGGCTGGTCACCGGGGCAAATTTGGTACCACAGAACTACTAAAACGTCATTTTTGGTGGCCCGATATGGTCAAGCAGACACACGATTATGTCACTTCTTGTCCCGTATGTGCTCAAGCTAAAGAGCCAGTAGGGAAACCTATGGGACAACTTGTACCATTACCGGTACCTTCTGCTCCCTGGCAGATAATTTCCATGGACTTTGTGGTCGACTTGCCTAGATCCGAGGGGTACACCTGTATTTTGGCAGTGGTTGATTCTTTCTCTAAGATGACACACTTTGTGCCTTTTCCGTGCTTACCTACAGCAAAGAAACTGGCAGATGTTTTTCTGCGTGAGATCTTTCGTTTACATGGGCTACCCGCTACCATAGTTTCAGATCGAGGTTCCCAATTTATTTCGCGTTTTTGGTCCACTATATGTACTGCCTTGGGAATGAGTCGTGCGTTGTCTTCCGGTTACCATCCTCAAAGCAACGGTCAAACCGAGCGTGTCAATCGAACACTGAAGACTTACTTGCGGATGTATGTCAACCAGAACCAGTCCGACTGGTCCGTATTTTTACCGTTGGCGGAATTTTCTATAAACAATGCTATCCATTCAGCTACCAAGGTATCTCCTTTTTTTTGTGTTTATGGCCATCATCCTCGATCTCTTACTTTCCTACCCCCTGCAAATGTGGTACCAGCAGCCGAGGATCATCTGGTTATGCTTAAGAAAATCCAGGGCCAAGTCCTTGTTAATCTACGACGGTCCAAGATCTGTATGAAAGCTGTCGCTGATAGGAGGAGGAGGGTCGCGCCTGATTATAAGGTGGGTGATTTAGTTTGGCTCTCCTCCACTAATCTACCCATTCTAGGGCCTACCAAGTTGGGCATGCGTTTCGTGGGTCCATTCCCTGTCATTGCCAGGATTAATGAGGTAACCTATCAACTGCAGTTGCCAAAGAGATGGAAGGTACACCCGACCTTTCACGTGTCTCTTTTAAAGCCTGTTCACTTGGACGCTCATGCCAGGGTTAAAAAACCTCCACCACCCGTATTGCGAGCAGGTCAAGAGGAGTACGTGGTTAGTAAGATTTTGGACTCCCGTATCTCTAGGGGCGTATTACAATACCTTTTGGATTGGAAGGGTTACGGCCCAGCGGATAGGTCCTGGGAGGTTGCGCGAGACGTTCATGCTGCCAGACTTGTCCGATCCTTTCATGCCTCTCACCCAGGGAAGCCTGGTCCTTTGGGAAGGGGTCATACTGTTGCCGTCCGGCGTTATCCCTGTCGCATTATTGTTCGCCTGGTGCGCGGTCGGTTGTAGTTCGGCCGTCTTACCTCCCCTTGCCGGTTCTCTGCCTGTTTCAGTGTCCTCGGAGTTCTTCAGCGTCACGTCATTCTATTCTAGACGCCTCCTCCAGCTGCGTCTCTTGCTAGGCGTGTTCCTTACCGCACGTTGTTTACTTCCGCGCACGTGATCGGGCCGCTACCCAATCAGTGCGCTACGGCTTCCTTATCCTCCTTCGGTTTCTTGACTCTCTCGCCTTTCAGTGAGTGTTAGTTGTTACTCCGCTCGCGGGTCCAGGAGCTTCTCCTCCGTCTCTCAGGTTCCAGTTGTCCGTCCGCCTTCTTACCGCCTTGGGGCTCGAGCTAGTCGGTGTCCTTCTTCCGGTCCGTAGGGAAACTTCCACTGTGGTAGTTCTTGCCCACCTCCTACCTGTCATTAGGGTCATTTCAGCTAGCGCCCAGGTTCCTGTCTAGGCAGGGGTTTTCCTAGGTTCCAGGTTAGCCTAGTACCCAGTGTAAGGGACATGCCCCCATTGTCCTGCAGGTCCCAGGTATCCAGATCTCCAGCCTTTCCAGGAGGTTTTTTGCCAGGTGGCTTTTTCCTCCTCCCACGGTGTTAGGGGTCTTCCCACTGTGTTTACTAACCAGTGGTAACCTCCTAATAACGTTTGGTATTTTGCAACGATCGCCAGACCTCCTGTCTACCAGAGGTAAGAGTCGCATGTTTGTACAGACTGAAAGGCCTTATCCTTTTTGTTCGGTTCCTCTCCTCGTCTTGTCAGCCATTGGTTTGGGATGGCTACTGCAGCTGAATTGACGGCTGCTATTCAGCAACTTAATGCTGAACTGCAGGAGCTTAAATTGCAAAATGCGACTCTTAAGGGTGCGGTAGAGACTCGTCCACCAGTGGTACTAGAGTTGGCTCCCATGGCGGCTGCTATTGAAAAATATTCTGGCGACCCTAGAAAACTCAAAGAATTTCTGGCAGCTTGTAAAGTTCAGTTCTTATTTAAGGTTGAGCACTTTACCACCGACAAGGCAAAAATTGGCTTTATAATCAGCCATTGTGTTGGGAATGCCTTAGCATGGGCTAATCCCTATGTCTTACGTAACGATCCACTGTTAGCTGATTATACGCTTTTTGAAACTGAATTCACAAGGATGTTCGCCAGAGACAAGTGCACCTTTTCAGTTGAAGAAGCATTGTTAGACTGTGTTCAGGGGAACAAGGACGTTCTTTCTTATATAACCACCTTCCGTAACCTAGCTACGGAAACCAAATGGCCGGAAGCGGTGCAGCTACCACTGTTCCGTCGCGGGTTGCGCGATGAGCTCAAGGATGAACTCGCCCGTATAAATAGGCCTGAAAGTCTATCCGCTCTCATGGATTTAGCCCTTTCTATTGAGTTCAGGCTCTCTGAACGCAAGGCAGAGCGTCGCCGAGGTTTCCCCATTAGTTCTCGTCCGGTCAAGGTAGTTGATCCTCCCAGAAGCGAACACTCTGAGGAGCCCATGCAGTTAGATGCCGCCAGAGGACCCCTCTCTGAGGAAGAGAGGTTACGACGGAGAACGAAGGGTTTATGTTTATATTGCGGCTCATCATCGCACTTGATTAAGTCTTGCCCTATATGCCCTCCACGACGTCTGGCGGGAAACGCCAGCACCCGCAGCTAAGTAGGGACCCTGCTGTGGGTGGATTGCCAGGTCCTAAAATATCCGCTAATACCGACACAGATGAGGCTATGTTGTACCTTTCAGTGGGGTTGCTGTGGTCTGGTCATGAATTGAGAAAGATAACGGCATTGTTAGATTGCGGTGCCGCTGGTCTCTTTGTTGATCTTGAGTGGGCACTTAAGGCCAAGATTCCACTTGTTAGGAGATTAATTCCAGCCCCGGTTCAGACAGTAGACGGTACTCCCATTTGTTCAGGTCCTATAGTGTGGCAAACGGTTCCTACTACCCTCATTATGGGACGCCACAGGGAGTTGGTCACTTGGAATTGTATAAAATCTCCACACAGCACATTGATTATTGGCATACCATGGCTTCGACGACATAATCCCTTTGTTAATTGGGAACTCGGAACGGTTATGTTCCATTCTTCCTTCTGTTATAAGCATTGCTTCAACGAATCCGCCTGGTCTACTACAGCATGGTCATTGGCTTCTGAGATCAGTGGGGTCATGGCTTCCTCACTATGTCCAGGTCTCCCTGACGAGTATCGGGAGTATTCTTCCATCTTTGAAAAACCTACCATTACACCGCTTCCTCCCCACCGGCCTTATGATTGTCGAATTGAAATTACGCCTGGGGCTTTAATTCCTTTCGGAAGGATGTATAATCTCTCGCGTCACGAACGCATTGTGTTGCGCCAATATCTAGATGACCATTTACAGCAGGGACTTATAGTACCGTCTCACTCATCTGCGGGTGCTCCTCTTTTCTTTGTACAGAAAAAGACAGGCGATCTCCGCCCGATAATCGACTATCGTGCTCTTAATGCCGTCACCGTGCGTGACCGATATCCGTTACCTCTTATCCAAGACATTTTAGATGCGGTGTCAGGGGCTACTGTATTTACTAAGATCGACCTCAGAGGAGCTTATCATCTGCTCCGGGTCAACACTGGGGACGAGTGGAAGACCGCCTTTAGGACTCCCTTTGGGTTGTTTGAGTACCGTGTCATGCCATTTGGGTTAGTCAATGCCCCGGCTATCTTTCAGCGATTCATGGACTCTATCTTTTCTGACCTCCTCATGTTTTCGGTTATCGTGTACTTAGATGACATCCTGGTTTTCTCACGTGATATTGATAAACATCATTCTATCACTCGGGAAGTACTTGACCGATTGTCTCAACACCGCCTGTCCAGTAAACCAGAGAAGTGCGTCTTTAACAAGGGAGAGGTAGACTATTTGGGCTTTATTCTATCTGCTCAGGGTTTTCGCATGGACCCACGTAAGGTCACGGCTATATTAGATTGGGAAGCTCCTACTACAGTCAAGGCTATCCAGCGATTTCTAGGCATGGCTAACTATTATCGGAAATTCATTCGTGAGTTCGCTAATCTCACCACACCATTAACTAAGTTGTTGCGCAAGGACGTTCCTTTCCAATGGGGAACCGAGACCAAACTAAGTTTCCAACTCTTGAAAGAAGCATTCACCACAGCCCCTATTCTAATTCCTCCTGACGACCTCAAACCTTTTATTGTTGAGACTGATGCCTCTAATCATGCCTTGGGTGCAGTTCTTATTCAGGTCTCTTCTTCTGACGAGCTAGAACATCCGGTTGCCTATTACTCCAGGCAGTTGCGTCCTGCCGAGACTAATTACTCCACCATCGAGAAAGAACTACTTGCTATCAAGGTCGCCTTATCTGAGTGGCGTCATCATTTATTGGGAGCTAGGTTTCCCTTTTGTAGTCGCACAGACCATAAGAACCTCAGTGTTTTGCGAAATCTGGACTGCCGCAACGGCAGACAAGCCAGATGGGCCTTTTTTTTAGCCCAGTATGATTTTGAAATCACCTACATACCGGGAACTCAGAATATTATCGCGGATGCTCTATCCCGCAAATATGGTTCCGAAACTGACGATGACACTGCGTGTTCCCGTTTCTTTGGTCCGGAAATACCTATTATAGGTAAACTATCTCATTGGGAATCCCTTCACAAAGAACTCAAATTAGGTGATACGATTGGTCCGGAGATCGAGGCTTACCTCAAGAAAGAGGGTTTTCACCTTGTTGATCGAGTACTCCATTATCAGAACAGAATAGTGTTACTAGACTCTGTCAGACAACACGAGGCCTTAAGTTCTTGCCACGAGAACCCGGTGGCCGGCCACCGGGGCAAATTTGGTACCACAGATCTTCTAAAACGTCATTTTTGGTGGCCCGGTATGGTCAAGCAGACACACGATTATGTCATTTCTTGTCCCATATGTGCTCAAGCGAAAGAGCCTATAGGGAAACCTATGGGACAACTTGTACCCTTACCGGTACCTTCTGGTCCCTGGCAGATAATTTCCATGGATTTTATGGTCGATTTACCTAGATCCGAGGGTTTCACCTCTATTTTGGCGGTGGTTGATTCTTTCTCTAAGATGACACACTTTGTGCCTTTTCCGTCCTTACCTACAGCTAAGATACTGGCAGATGTTTTTCTGCGTGAGATCTTTCGATTACATGGTCTTCCCACGACCATAGTTTCTGATCGTGGTTCCCAATTCATTTCGCGTTTTTGGTCCACTTTATGTACCGCGTTGGGAATGAGTCGTGCGTTGTCATCCGGTTACCATCCTCAACGTAACGGTCAAACCGAGCGTATCAATCGAACATTGAAGACTTACTTGCGCATGTATGTCAACCAGAACCAGTCCGACTGGTCCGTATTTTTGCCATTGGCGGAATTTTCCATAAACAATGCCATCCATTCAGCTACCAAGGTGTCTCCTTTTTTTTGTCTTTATGGTCATCATCCTCGGTCTCTTACATTTCTACCCCCTGCTAACGTGGTACCGGCGGCCGAGGAACACTTGCAAACGCTTAGAAAGGTTCAGGGTCATGTTCTTGAAAATCTACGACGGTCCAAGATCTGTATGAAAGCTACCGCTGATAGGAGGAGGAGGGCCGCTCCTGATTATAAAGTAGGAGATTTAGTCTGGCTCTCCTCCACTAATCTACCCATACTAGGGCCTACTAAGTTGGGCATGCGCTTTGTGGGTCCATTCTCTATCATTGCCAGAATAAATGAGGTAACCTATAAACTACAGTTACCTAAGAGATGGAAGGTACACCCGACTTTTCACGTCTCCCTTTTTAAGCCTGTTCACCTAGACACTCATGCCAGGGTTGGAACACCTCCTCTTCCCGTATTGCGGGCTGGTCAAGAGGAATTTGTGGTTAGTAAGGTTTTGGACTCCCGTATCTCTAGGGGCGTTTTGCAATACCTGTTGGATTGGAAAGGGTATGGCCCAGCGGATAGGTCCTGGGAAGTTGCGCGAAACGTACATGCTGACAGACTCGTCCGATCCTTTCATGCCTCTCACCCAGACAAGCCGGGACCCTTGGGAAGGGGTCATACTGTTGCCGTCCGGCGTTATCCCTGTCGGATAGTCATTCGCCTGCTGCGCGGTTGAGTGTGGTTCGGCCGTCTCACCTTCTCACTTTCCCGTTTTTCGGTGTCTGTCTGTTCTCCGTGTCTTCCGCGTCACGTGTTTCTTCGTACCTGACGCTTCTTCCAGCCGCGTCTCTTGCATGGCGCTTCCCCGGTTACGCTCATTGTTTTCTTCCGTGCACGTGATCGGGCCGCGGCCCAATCAGTGCAGTGCAGATGCCTTATCCTCCTCCATTCTCATTTCAGCCTCGCCTTTCAGTGAGTGTGATACGAGTTTGTAGCGCTCTCGGGTCCAGGAGCCTCCTCTTTCTCCTCTCTGTTCCTCTTAGCTCCTTTCCCCGCTTTCCTGCCGCTCTGGGGTTTTCCACGCTGGCCGGAACTCTTGTCATCCACCGTGGTAGTTCTTGCCCATTTCCTCCCCCGTTCTATAGGGACATCTCAGCTAGCGCCCAGGTTCCTGCTCAGGCAGGGGTTTCCTTAGGTTCCAGGCTAGCTTTAGTTTTCAGCGTGAGGGACTTGCCCCCCTTGTCCCTCAGGTCCCAGGTATCCAGATCTCCAGCCTTTCCAGGAGGTTTTTTGCCGGTGGCTTTTCCTCCTCCCACGGTGTTAGGGGTCTTCCTACTGTGTTTACTGGCTGGTGGTAACCCCCTAATAACGTGTGGAAATTGCTTCGAACGCCAGTCCTCCGTTCAAACCAGAGGTAAGAGTCGCATGATTGTACAGACTGAAAGGCCCTTAAAATAACTATTCTCCTCTCGGAGCCCTGACAGCTATTGGTCAGGATGGCTACTGCGGCTGAATTAACGGCTGCTATTCAGCAGCTTAATGCTGAATTGCAGGATCTTAAACTGCAAAATGCGACTCTTAAGGGAGCGATTGAGACTCGTCCACCAGTGGTGCTAGAGTCGGCTCCCATGGCGGCTGCTATTGAGAAATATTCCGGTGACCCTAGAAAACTCAAAGAATTTCTGGCAGCTTGTAAGGTCCAGTTCTTATTTAAGGTTGAGCACTTCACCACCGATAAGGCAAAGATTGGCTTTATAATCAGCCATTGTGTTGGGAATGCCTTAGCATGGGCCAACCCTTATGTCTTACGTAATGATCCACTGTTAGCTGATTACACGCTTTTTGAAACTGAATTCACAAAAATGTTCGCCAGAGACAAGTGTACCTTCTCAGTAGAAGAAGCATTGTTAGACTGTGTACAGGGTAACAAGGACGTTCTCTCCTACATAACTGTTTTCCGGAACCTAGCTACCGAAACTAAATGGCCGGAAACGGTACAACTGCCGCTTTTCCGTCGTGGGTTACGCGATGAGCTCAAGGATGAACTCGCCCGTATAGCCAGGCCAGAGAGTCTATCTGCTCTCATGGATTTAGCCCTTTCTATTGAGTTCAGGCTCTCTGAACGCAAGGCAGAGCGTCGCCGAGGGTTCCCCTCTAGCTCTCGTCCTGTCAAGGCAGTTGATTCTCCCAGAGGCGAGCAGCCTGAGGAGCCCATGCAGTTGGATGCCGCTAGAGGACCCCTCTCTGAGGAGGAGAGGTTACGGCGGAGAACGAAAGGTTTATGCTTATACTGCGGTTCATCTTCTCATTTGATAAAGACTTGCCCTATATGCCCTCCAAGACGTCT
>JAVSBX010232718.1:0-13856 GCA_033119125.1 Desmognathus anicetus
TGGGAGGGTATTTCCTTCCCATTACCTGACAGTTATTCACATTCTGCCCATCAAAATTCAGGAAACAAAATGAATCTACTGAGGTTGATACTATGGACCCTCTATCTCCTGCCTTTTCTACTAGTTCTAGAGATTCTATGGCTGTTTGCTTCGACTCTGCTGGCTTGCCCCCCAGACTGCCCTCGTCATCTAAAGCGGACCATGAGTCCATTTTTGGTCCTGAGCTAGCTGTGATTAAGGAGGTTAATGCTTTCCTCAAACAGCTGCCCCTGGAATATCAGCCCTACTACATCATCATGGCCTGCGCCATTGAAGCCAGGCATGTCCCTGGAAATTGATGAAGACAAGGTGGCTATTCCACTGGCCCTTGTCACCTTGAAATCACCTACTAGCTTTTCAGACATCACTTCTGCTGTCCCATCACATCACTGCACAAAAATACTTTCCTCCTCTGTCATAACTTCTAACACAGCCGAGAGCCTCCCTCCACTGGCTGCTGCTCCAA
Organism: Desmognathus anicetus; assembly: GCA_033119125.1. NCBI lineage: Eukaryota > Metazoa > Chordata > Amphibia > Caudata > Plethodontidae > Desmognathus > Desmognathus anicetus. The sequence continues at coordinate 506 of JAVSBX010232718.1, forward strand.
CACTGTGTCTAATAAAATCTTTTTGAAATGTGCTCTGCTAAATACCCGCTCTCTGGATAATTATGCTGTTGAGATTCATGACTACCTGCTGGATAATAACATTGATGTATTATGCCTGACGGACACGTGGCTAACGAGCTCTTCAGGCCCTGTGATTGATCTTGCTGTACCTGATGGGTTTAAAATCTTCATTTTGAATAGGAAGGAGGGTTCAGGAGGAGGGGTCGCCATCAATGCTAGAGAGGACCTAGGTTTATTCCAGGTCCCAATGGAACCCCAGAGGGCTGCGAAGCTGTTCATGTCAAATGGTCATCAAACGCCACGTCTTGTGTTAGCTTTGTTCTAATATACTGACAGCCTATAGATATGTCCTCCTTAAAAAGGGACAGTTCAGTACACCCCTTTTATTTTTTCTTTGAAGTGTTCTTAGTTGCCTGAATGCAATAATGTTTAATAATACAGGTTTTCAGTGCTTGATTTCCTTCCCTGGCTGCACCCATTTTGTGGTATGACTGATTGTTTACACAATCCATTTGGCGCAAGCTACATTGTTTTTCTTTTCATCCACTGTACTCTGCAGAAGATAAAGTGAATAACAATGCAGCTTGCGCCATAGGGATTGTCACTGCACAAAATGGATGCAGCCAGGGAGGAAAACCAATCACCGAAATCTTATATTATTAAACAGCTCTAAAACTAAAAATGAGTGGAATTGCATTCAGGTGACTAAAAGTGGTGGACTGAACTGACGTAACTTCATGAATCAAAAGGCAGAAAACTAAAAAAACAACAGCGCCGTGATACTACACTCCCCGTCATGCCATGCGTACGTGTGGCAGCGTCTACTCTACGGGACTTGCCCACCAACCCGGGAACTACATTTCCCATCATGCCATGCAAGATGGGCGGACTCGCCTGTGTTTCACTGTATGGTTTGGGGGAACAGAACAGAGAAGAGGGCTAAGTCCGCGTAACGTGGAAGGCTGGGGGAGGAGAAACGGGCGGGCCCAGGGGATCTGACTTTCGGTTTCGTTGGTATTACTTCCTGTCTGGGTGTGTGGTGCCAACATGCAGAATAGACTCGCGACTGGCACGGGCCCTTGAGGACGTGGACCACTGTGTTTTGGTAAGTGAATACTACCCCTTAATTGGGGCAATGGGTGGCCGGGCGCCTGCTTTCAATGTTTGTGATCGGGTAGGGGGGAAGAGATGGTGAGAACGGGGTGCATGATGGGAAATGTGCTGTATGGCACCAATTGTGCGAAAAATAATATTAGTGGGTGAGGTCATAGTTATAGCAACTTAAGAAGAGCTTAATGAAACACACAGTACCATCAAGTTATCGCCTTTTTATCAAGTGCACTATAAAAGTGCACTTTTATTTGGGGTAAGCTTTTATGTGTTGGGGGATTCAGAGCCCATTTCCAAAACAATTCGGAGGAGGGGGCTGTCATTGCTAAGAGTGACGTCATTACCCGAATATTGGCCTGGGCAGAGTCATATCCCTAAACTGCTCAGTAACCGCCATAAGTACATGTAACCACGTTTTAATGTATGCAGAGCTCTCTGGAAAGGTGAAAAGCAGATATGGGTGCCTAAACACCAATTTTAAAATTTTTTGTTTTGTTTTCAGTGCACTTTGCAAAATCATAGGGGTCCCCCTCCAAATGGACCAGGGGGATTCTATATTTTCGCAGCACTGCAACTGGGATGTGCTGTCCATTTTTAACAAATTGGTCTTGCCCTCCATAGGGCTATACTTCCAGCTCATCTGTCAAATTGTTACACTTTCTCTGCCATCTTTTGTATGCGGATGAAGACACCGAACCTTCCAGTTACTCGGGGCTTGCAGGGGCATTAACTTGTCATTGTGCAGTTGGATGCTTTCTACACTCGCTGGTTGCAAATATGTCTGCAGAAAGTCGTCTATGCAGGAATGTCACACACTGAATGCATAGATCACTAAACAGTCTCACAGCTGATTATTGTCGCGAGTCCTTTTTATTGCAACATAGAATGTAACCTCCTCTCAGGGTTGGATCCCAGCCGTGAACAGGTGGAGCTCCAAAAACGCATGGTGTACTCACTTATTAAGCAGTGAAAGTAGTTTGTTGATGTACAGATGCCCCACTCTCAAGCAGGGCTGACGTCACCTACATGCGACTACATATGCTTCACCTGGGTCGCTGCTGGGTTGAATGTTCCAATGACAATACTCCTTGTGAGCCTTGCAATGAAGTGTCCCTCTCCAAGTCAAAATATGAAATCGCTGACCAGTATTGGGACAAAAACCTAGGAACAGTCACAACTGTAGTTATTACAGTATTACTTTGTTCTGTCATGTTTCAAACGGGTCAGCTCCAGATCTGAAAACTGTCTTTCAGATGGTTTTCTGTCTGTTAAACAGTTTTACAGACGGTTTTCATGTACCACTCAACTCGTAATTAGGGCCATAACCTTTGTTTACAAACATATCATTTGCCAGTGTGACAAATGGGGAAAAAATGTACCTTAGCAACGAACCATCTGTTTATAGGAAGAGGGGATCAGAGTCTAAGGAAAATGGGACACAGCAGGCAACTATGCACTACCCTGCTGGTAAACAAATGTACATGAGAAAAGAGCCTCGCAGATATAGCCAAGATTATATGCAAGGTACAGATGTGTGTCTTGTTCAGGCTTTCTGGGTGCTGTTTGGATGGTGCGTCTGCAAGTGCAGGGCAGACTACCTAAACTGCGCCATTTACTTTACTGACTAGATTAACGTGCCACACGCCCATGGGCCTCACGGCACACGGGCGTGTGCCCTGAGGAACACGCCCTTGGATCGTTTTCCACCCCAAAACATGGCTCCAGGCCAGATAAAGTGATATGGGCAGGCTCTGAAAAAATGTCTACACCTATAGGGCCTGATTAACAAAACAGTTATGTTTGTGTATACGTTAGTTGAAGTTCATATGATCTTTAGTATACCTTTCGGTTTTTACAAGATATCACACCAACTTGAACATTGAAACACCGTAAAAAGCTGCTACATCAGTTCATACAAAAATACAGTTTCTTCTTAAAAAGGTCACAATTATGCTACAAAATTACAACGTCAATTCATAGAACATAAAGATAACGTTCAGTTTTACAATAACAACATAATACATCCTAATACAATTTTATAATACAATTTTCCTTATCACACAAACTAATTTAAGAAAGATAAAAATTCTCGTAATCAAAGCGGGATTAGACTCGTTAAAAATCCTTTTCAAATTAAAACAGTCATTTTCCTTAAAATTATTCAACCATCGCTCTCTGCTTCTCAACTGCTTTGTGAATCAGACCCATAGTGGCTAACAACAGTGATGCGGTGGCCCTGCTATTGTTTAATGTATATCTGGCAGACTTGCTATATGTCTTGGTGGTATCCAACTGTGCTACTTGCAACAATGATGGCTGGCTGTGAGAGCAATAACTATTCTCTTGGCAGCTGGAATGCAGGAATGAGGGTAATGCCAGTAACTTTGGCATTTTGTCGTATGTAGCAACTTTGTAGCATGCATAGTATTAGCAGCAGTGGTTGTAGTCAGATCAACGACCCTTCTGCGAGCAGTAAAAATCATAGTTGTCAGTAGCAATCGTAGTTGCCAGATGACTGTCAAGTCCGGTCTATATGCTGCAACATGCTGGAAATACTGCCAAAAACTTTAGCGGTAAACTCCAGAGAAATAAAAACTTTGTTTTTAAAAGGCAAGTTAAGGAACATGGAAACGGCTGAAACAAATACAAGAGACCAGCTCAGCAAAGCCCAAAATAGACCAAATATCCTATTAAAATTACATTTGAAGGACTTTGCGGTTAAGCACCAGAGGGGAAAAAATAAGGCAGTCCCTAAAAACGAACCTGAAACTTCTAGAACTGTGCAAAAGAAACACAAAAAACGGTGTCAAAAATCTTAAAACTGTAAAATTGTAAAAAGAAAACCCTATGAAAGTAGTTAAGAAAACCTACATTTGTTCTACTTTGTTTCTTGTGTTATTGTGTCCAGTAACTGTCTTCAACAGAGCTTGTGCAAAGCCTTGTTGAAAACGTGGATAGTGACCCACCTTCACCTCAAGCAGATCTGTTGGCCCACACACTCCGATCATAACTAACCACACCTAGGGCCTAATTATGAGTTCTGTAGTAAAAACCGTCGGTAAGTATTACCGACGGTTTTTACTTTTACACAAAACTCGGAAATTACAAACACCGACGGATTATAAAATGAATCCGTCGTTGTTGTAAAAACAATTGGGAAATCCTGATGGTTTTTACAACACCGACGGTCTCACTTGAAACTATCGGTGTACCCGTCGGTAGGTGCGGGATTTCATCCCGCACTTACCGACGGTTCCCCCCTCCCCACAAAAGTGCCAAATTGGCTCCTTTTTGGGGGATGCTGGGGGGTTCAGTTAATTCAACCCAGGCATGCCTGGGCTGAATTAACCCAACCCTGGGAGAAACCCCCTTTTTTGGGGTCCCAGGGGTGTTTTAGAAATATTACCGTCAGCTCCATAGGTGACGGTAATATTTCGGGGCATTCTGACATTTTTTCCCACTTTCTAAAAAGCTGGAAAAAATTCGTAATAGCCCCGGAATGGAATAGATGGTGTTTCCTGTCAATTCCATTCACTACCGTCCAAATTATCTTGTAATTTGGACTGTAGTTTCTTTTGTTGTAAAAACCGACGGTAACTGTTACCGTCGGTTTTTACAACAAAAATGAATCTCATAATCCGGCCCCTAGTATCGCTGCTCATCCGCATGAAGGAGCACACACTTTCTGCTTCTCTGCCACTCCAGCAATCCTCTACCACACCTTCCTTGGCAGCAAAGAATGGTGTCACTAAGCCCACTCCACAACCCGCATCCATTACCACTGCCAGATGACTGTCTTCAGGAAACTACTATTTCAATTCTGTGCTTACATCCAACAGCCCAATGCATTCTGGGACAGGTCGTCTTGGTTTGGACACACCTATGTCAGTGAATTGTAAATTGAAAGCCCAGGACTGGTTTCTTGGTGCCCTTTTGATTCTGTATTACTTGGCAGTCTTCTAACCATCTCCTTTGTTCACTTCAATTTTTCAGCAGCATCAGTGAGCATCCAGCTGTAGTTGCTCTACATCTCCTGCAGTCGCCACCTTTACTACTCCTTCCCACCTTCAGCATTGAGCTTCCCAGTGGATCCAAGCCCACCACCCACTGTCCCACTGTCCCACCACTGCCCTAGTAGTGTTCGGTTATGGCTGCTCCACAGTAAGGGGTTCTTCCGTGGTTGCTGTGATATTCCCTTCACCCCCAACATCAATGAGTTACACAGCTCTGCCTACAAGGCTGCTCCAGATGTTCCCCCAACTGCCCTCACCCAGGCAGCATTAAATATCATTGCTGTGCCGGCTGTAATCCTGGCCCAGATTATCAAAGTCAAATGCATTCGGACAGTTGTAATACTGGTTGTCCGCATTCTGGGAGTAATATTCTTGATTCACCTACACCTTGGACTAACACACCCGATAACAATAAAATATAAAAGCAAAGTCCAGGCTGTGACAAATTGGTGCGTAGTAGCAAATCCTGCCTTCGCACAATCACAAAAACATGTGGAAGTTCAGAGTCCAGGCTCCATCCTGCAGACACCAAGATATTGTCACACGTTAAAAAGGGATCGTTGAGCTCTTACGAGCCAAAAATACACCAACACTGAAAATAAGACATTGTAGCCAATCTTTGCAAAAATAAAATAACTCTTTTATTTACAGACCAAGAAGTGCAGAAATCGGGAAACATACGGTTTCTCAAGGATTCTTGGAGTCTTTAGGTAAGTAGTTCCAGAATGTAAAAAGTGTTTGAAAACCAAGCGTTATAGTTAAGTTTGTTGGAGCAGTCAAGGAGACACAGAAATCAATGCTTTACCGTTGCTGCTTGAAAATCCAGTGAATGCAGACACTATCGACGAGGGGGCAGGAAGGATCCAGGAACGGCTACTAGGTCTTTTGTGCTGGCCCGGCACAGAACAAAGGAAGTCTGGCACGAAGCGCTATTCCCCTCAAAGAGCTCCTTTCAATCCGAAGTCAGAAACCAGAAAAGGGAAAAACCCCAGGGTCAAACCTATTGTAATCCTCCGGAGTCCTCCGGACTCCCAGTGGAGGTCAAGAAACTGTTTGATCTCTTTCACCCCACCTGGGAGTGGTGAGCTACCAGAGTGCACATTCATTGGTGGTCTAGGTCCGAGGACAGGATCCTGGTGACCTGTAACTCGACCCTCTGTGGTGCTGATGGGAGGCTACGTCCCCAGACTCCGTTTTGGGAGAGGGGATCCCTTTGTTCTCAGCCATGTGGCTGAGGACAAGATGGCTGCCACTGAATCACATGGTACAGGTCATAGCAAGTGACCCTGCACCCACGTTGACTGTCGCAAACACGCTGTCCTTGTGCTATGAAGAGTTTAGAACTTTTCATAGACACAAAACACACACAACGTGTCTACCGTGCAAAACTGCACTGCCTGATCTTCGGTGAGTTGACTCCTAACCAGGGTAAGGGTAGGGGTCGATGAGGAAGGCCCCAACGCACAGTTCTGGCACCAGTTTTGAGCTTTTAAGGAACTCGCGTGTGCTGACTCACTGAGTGACGTTCACACTATAGTAACAAAATGCTGCTCGAAGGCGCAGAAGCGGTCGCTTGCGAGTCTCACTGCCTGAGCCTCTCCTACACCTAACGCAGCGGGGAGCGGGACAAAAAACGTGGGGGAATATCCTAAGGCAACCGTCCAGCCCTGAGAAGTGGTTCTAGGCAGTGATTCTTAGGCTGGAGCACAGGAAGAAGGGACCGCTCTGGTGGCACTAGTTTGCACCAGGGCTGAGAAACTAGATCTCCTATAAAAGGGAATGGAAGCCCTCCCAGGGACTACCCACCTTTACTCACACCATGCAGGGGTTGCATTGTGACCCCTAAGGTGTCTAAGGGTTACAAAAAGATGGTGCGTAAACTGGGTCCTTTTACACGTGCCAGGGTGGCCGCTTGGCCCCCTAATGGTGCCAAGTGGTCAGGTGTGTGCCTTCACGCACAATGGGGGACTTAAGTGCCCCAGTTGTGGTAAAGTGCATGGTTGAGAGGGATGACCCTGAGAAAGTCAAAAAGACCCTCTCAGCTTACTGGGCAAAAATTGTGCCCACTGTGTAAAACCACCCACGCCTAGGTGGAATCCGACCTAAGGCATATGTTTTGCCTTATGTTGTGTTCAGTCCAGGGAGTACGGTCGGTTAAACATGACCTATGGCATGTAAAATAGAATGAATATACCTAGGTCAACTGGCCTAGGATGCAAACACCCAGAATTGGCCCTTCAGCCTTTCTTCCCCTCATGTCAGCAATGAGTGGCCTGCTCTGACTGCTCCACCTACTTACACTGGCTGCCCCGTTTCTGCGGTAGCATCAGTGAGCATGACCACTGTCTACTTATTAATTTCTGCTATTACATGGAAGTCTCCTTGCCTAAAACAAGGAGTCTCAAGCAATGCCTGCCTAATACCCCATTTTGTAGGGCTGGAAGATGAAAAGTCAGCCGGACACCAGTTTTACATTTGAGTTTTCATGCAACAAACCATTGCATTCTGGGAATTTTAGTCTTGTTTAGTCTCAATTTAAACAATTAACATAACTTATTAATCATTTTTAAAGAAACCCCTGTAGTCTTTTGTTGTCCTGGTGTAAACTGGAAATGCTCCTGCAGCTGTGGAAATATCCATACCCTTTTCCCTGGCATCCTGTTCACATGGAGTTGTTGGTAATCCATCTAGCGAGAACTCTGTCTGTCCGCTCTACTAAGCCAGTCACCCCATCTGTCCCCTATCATCTCCCTAACCCAGCAAGAATGGGTAAATGGGCAGAGCCAGCCCGATTAGCCCCACCGCCTAGGGTTACCAGATGTCGGTAGGACACCACTTTTACATTACATGGCTTACATTCAGCGGACTATTGCTTTTTCATAGTCGGCGTGTTGGTTGATCTCAAATGGTCTATGTATAAATCCTTAAATGCTTCAGTATATACAAGTCTTAAACTGCCTTCGTAGTCCTTATTTTTTCAGACTGGAAGATGTGTAAAGTCCAGGTGGATACAAAAGAGACGGAGGCCCAGGTAGTGCTGAGGTCTTTATTTGGTGTTACCAGATAGAAGTAAGTGTGCAGAATGGTGGAGCATTGTAGGCTCCACTAGCAGTTACAGAGAGAGTATAGGGCAAAGGCTTGATAAACCCTGCACTCTAATAACATGCCGATGCTGGGATAGTCAGCCACCCTGACGAGAGTGGAGTAGAAGATTTGCTTCACTGTCACCTGTGCAAACCTATGTTGGCCAGGGCTGGCCGAATGCAGCGTTGCTGCTGGAACTGTTGGTATCGCCCCGGTGGCACCGTCGCATTTGCTGGTGGTCCTGCTGGTATTAGGTGATCCTGCACCGCCAGTATGCGGGTGCCCAGCATACCGGCGTATGCTGGGCACCCGCAGCGCCTCAGATTATGCATCTGCGGGCATCTAGCTGGGTGACAGCCTTAGGCTGTCACCCGTAGATAAGTTGTCTTCGTTTTTGTGACTGCGTTCGTGTTGTGTATAGTGTGTATATTTATGTCTGTGTTTTCGTGTAATTTTGGTTTTTCCGTGTGTGCGGGTATGTGTTGTTGCCCTCCTCTATCTAAATGCTTTATTCCACCCATCCGTTTACTCACTACTATGCCGTGTGCCACAAGGACTTTTTGGCTCCACTGGCTCAATATGTGCCTCTGCTCTGAGTTTGCTTCTCTCTGCTGCCGACTACCAGTGGTTTTCCAGTTTTAGTTTTGGGTAGGATTCTGTCATCCTCATCTGGCAGGCCGGCTGGGGATTTGTGAATCGTCCCTTGAGAAATGGCACACAACATTTTTTTTTCTCCTACTCGCCACACAACATATCTCTCTGATAATCCACCAGCCATCCGTCAACGTTTCTGTTCTCCTACTTGCTTTTGTTGGCAGGCCTCCAGATAAGAGATTTTACTCTCACAAATCAGGCAAATACTCCAAGATATTAAAAAAAAAAACCAGTAAATTACTCCCAATATAAACTCAGAAATAAGTTATGCAGGAGCCGGCTTCACACTTTACTGCCACATTGATGCCTGTGGACCAGTAGTATCCCACAGTTCCATGCAAGAAGCAGGACCCTATATCTTATCAAGAAGTGATACAAATAAATCCTTTCATATATGAGTACTAGATGTAAAGAAAAAGTGCTTTGCAAGAATTGCAGTGGATTTGTACCCGAGTAAAAATAGGTGATAAGCACGCATCTGCATGTCTGTTTTTACTACCTTACAATAATTTTAGTCCTAACTCCCAAAAGTAGAGGGTAAAATACTCTCCCTTCCAGACTTTAATGTGGAGCCCGGCTTGTTCACTGTTATCTTTCGCTAGTGGCACTCCTTCACTGATGGCGATTTCCCGGTCTCATTTCTGAGCTCAGTTTGTGGGGAGGATTCATAACTACATGGGGGAGGTTGTTTCACTAGAAATTGCACAATACTGCAGATATTTAGACTTTTCGGGGGGTAAACTCATGTTTTAGGGTAGAGGTTGAGTTGATAAGCCAATTCAGTTTTTTTCATAGCAAAATTAGTTTTAAAAGGTGCACTGTCTTGAAGCTCCATGGAGCAAAATTATTTTTTGTTTCTGCCAATCCACGCCTGTTTGGTTTTTTTTTGTCGTATATGATTCATGCAGCAACGTTTCCGGCAAGAAGGACTTTACATTTAGTTTGATTTTATCACGGAATGTCACTGGAGACTAAATCTGACAAATAAGTATATGGGCCTCAACCCACAAAGGAATATATAGATGTAATGTTTTGTCTGGCGCAACTGCCATTGAGTTTAATGGAAGTTACGACAAACGAAAAATTAATACTTAAGGGGCTCTTTTGTGGATTGGGCCCATTGTATTTATTCCTACCTTCAGGAACAAGGAGTGCTGTGATGAGGCTTTCTAAAAAAATCAGAGTTCATGAAAAATGAATGTAACTCTAAATGCATTTTATCAGAAAAGCAGACAGGTTTATTTTTTGTATTATTATTATTATTATTATTATTATTATTTATTTATTGGATTTAAGTGCCTCACACCCACAGGCCTTAGAGCACCAAAACACACAAACAGGTCCAAACAGGTAGTGTTAAAATTGGTCTACATCACATGGTCAAATGGCAGGCCACGTCAGAACTGAGAAAATTAGCGGACAGAAATGAATCAGCCCAAATCTCTAAACAAATAGTTTTGAGAGGAAGTTTGTTCCATTCTGTGGGAGCACACACACTAAAGGAGAAGCCCCCAAAACCTTCCAGTTTATATTTTGGCTTCATCAGAAAGTGCTCCTGATTGGAGCGCAAAGCTCTACGAATGGGAGCTGGTTTGAGGCAGTCAGCCAGATAAGCGGGAGGCAGTGTCTTATAGACAACCTGCTTGCGTACACATCTCTGATGCAAGGAGCTCCTGGCATCAGATATGTGGTTGCTACTTTTCAGGCCAAATATTGCTCTGACAGCCCCATTTTGAATTCTTTGCATCTTAGCGAGATAAGCACTAGAAGTTCCCGCCAGGAGGTCATTGCAATAGTCTAATTTAGCACTGACCGAGGCACACGCCAGCAGAGAGAGATTCTTCAGAGATAGGTATCGTCTAATCTGGAACAATAATTTAACCAGATAGGAGCAAGAAGAGTGTAAATGAACAACATGTTTTTTTCATTGTCAAGCTGGAGTCAAAGTAGACCCCCAAGGTTTTTACCGAAGAGATGACAGGTATTAGACAGCCGGCAAGAAGGAATTGTTTGTATTCTGAGCGCATCTATCATTCTCTGCTATCATTTCTCTGAGAAAGGTTTTCATTGCCTTTGATACCACATAGTAGATTGGCCACTTATGTGAGCCGCAGGTGTTGCACCCTAAAAAGTTTTTTTTTTTCAGTAGACGGAGTGCACAAGTATTTGTTCTCGAAGACAGAAGGAGGCACCATATGATCCCCTGAGAAAACCCTTGCCGATGGGTTGCATAGAAAAGAATCAGTCCAGTTAATCGCTTTTGCAGAGAAGTTGACTCTCTCAGAAAGTTGCCTCAAGAGAGTTGGATGATCAGCTAGGTCGAACGCCGCGGACAGGTCTAACAACATCAAGAGACCAGGGCGGCCATTATCAATGATCACGACTTACGGCCTGGTTTTTAGTTCTATCCGCTGCTTAAGGCCAGCAGACAGAACCGTGTGAATGGCCTGCGCATTCGATGCTGCGCAGGCACTGCAGTATTTTAATGCTCTGTCAGCGGAGCGTGTGTTGCACGCTCATTTACACTGACAGAGCATGTGCATTTTAAAAAATGCCAGACTGATCATCTGCAGGGCCATTTTCAGGGTTCTGCGGATGGTCCGTATGCCCCCTCCAATGACATCCTCGAGCTGTCATTGGAGGGGGTAGAGTGTAAAATTGGCCGGTTTCTACTCGGCAGCCTGTTGGGCTACGGATTGGACTACGCCTAATCCGTAGCCCAACGGTCAAAACCAGGCCGTAAGTTGTTCTTTAATTCAATCAGTGCAGACTCGGTGCCATGTTTTGCACCAAATCATTCTTATATTGTCACACAGAGAGCCGATAAAGGTGGAGCTGTGGTTATCATGGACCGTATTAAATATGTATGTGAAATGAAACGCCAATTATCCGACATTTCTACATATAGAATTCTTGATCAAGATCCCACACAACCCTTTGTCAACGCTTTAAAAGATCCGGTACAAGAGGGAGTTGACAATAACTGGATTACCGAAAAAACACAGAGGTTCCTGATAAAACAACATCCTAGAACACCGATTCTATATGGGCTTCCTAAAATCCATAAGGATTTACTTAATCCTCCATGCCGCCCTATAGTGAGTGCTATTGACTCCCTATTTGAATCCATCTCGAGCTACATAGATGATTTTTTTAGAGAGGTGTGTTCCCTCGAGCTAAATCTTACGTTAAAGACACAACTGATTTACTTATCAAATTGAGAGTTTGGGAAAATGAAGCACCATCTATAATTCTATGTACGATTGATATAAATACCTTATATACTAATATACCTCATGCAGAAGGCATTGAAGCGACTTGTGCAGCGTTAGAGAAATTCAATATTTCAGATGTCCACCCAGCTTTTTTCCGTTCATTGCTAACATCACGATTTTCCAAAGAAATCTTGAGCAACCTTCATGGGGAATGACAGGCCCCTGGAACAAGGCATGAAGGCATCACAACACTATTTCTGTTGGGTTAGTTCTAGTTGAATTCACTGAGCTGGTTCATACCACTTGTTATCCATTTGTGAAGACCTGAGTCGGCTGAAAGTGGCATTTCGCTGTAATTTCTGTTGCTGCAGTTCCTTTCCTTGCTTTTCTTTTACAAGATAAGCGGTTGTATGCTTGTGCGGTAATCGCTATATAAAAAGATTTTTAAATAAATAAATAAATAAATAAAATGGTTATCAGATTAGACAATCTGAGCAAAAATTGAGCCATTAGCTCTACAAAGGATAGGGCAAAGATCGGTTTCGTGAATTGACAGCTATGGTGAAACAGAGATATGAATGACCGTGCAGAGTTTATTTATTTTTATTTTTTTATTTTATTTTTTTAAATTGGTTTCCAGTGCCACACGCCCGCAGGCCTCCGGGCACCACCACAAACATGATACACAAACAAGAGCAGGACACCTAGAGCAGAATCATCGGGCATAGCTAGGTCGAACAGCAAAGGTAAATCACTATGAGTAAGTCAAAAAATTGTGCTACAATTGCCAAAGCTATTGTTGGGGCTAAACTTGACTATGAAACTCTCTTCTTGTTGGCACCTCAGCTTGCCAGCTAAAAATACTTTAGATGATTCAAAAGTCTGTCGCACGGATTGTGGCTGGGAGTCCCAAATAAGGTCATATCACCCCCAAACTACACCTGCACCACTGGCTTCTGATTAAACAACGGGTTAGATTCAAGGCTCTCACCATTGTTCACCAGTGCTTACGTGATAGCACCCTCTCCTACCTACCTGACAGGATTCATGCTTACACTCCCCATCGAATGCTGTGATCTGAAGGCGAGTGTCTTGAGGCAGGTAAATTTTTCCTGCGCACGCGTTTTGGTCGTACTTTGAGAATGTGTGTCTGGGATGGAGGAACGCATTGCCTACTTCCCACAGAGTCAACCAAGACTCCACAATTTTCAGAAAAGGTCTTAAATCTCTACTCTTCTCACAATATATGACTTT
>JAVSBX010243802.1:0-13844 GCA_033119125.1 Desmognathus anicetus
CTTTCTTTCTTTCTTTCTTTCTTTCTTTCTTTCTTTCTTTCTTTCTTTCTTTCTTTCTTTCTTTCTTTCTTTCTTTCATTCTTTCTTTCTTTCTTTCTTTCTTTCTTTCCTCTCTCTTTCTCCTATGCCCTTTTCTGTCTGTCTCTCTCTCTCTCTCTCTCTCTCTCTCCCTCCTTCCATCTAGCCTCCCCAGGGCCTCCAGTGTCCCATCCAGCCTCCCCAGTGCCCTATCCAGCCTCCCCAGTTCCTCCCAGTGCCCCTGCCAGTCTGCAAAACCCTCTGCGCACTCCCTGGCCTGCGTTCTCAGCCCTGCTAATCTGTAGACCCTCTGCGCACTGCCTGGCCTGCGTTCTCTGCCCTGCAAGTCTGTAAAACCCTCTGCGCACTCCCTGTCCTGCGTTCTCTGCCCTGCCAGTCTGTAAAATCTTCTGCGCACTCCCTATCCTGCGTTCTCTGCCCTGCCAGGCTGCAACACCCACTGCGCACTCCCTGGCCAGCGTTCTCTGCCCTGCCAGTCTGTAGCCCCTCTGCGTTCTCTGCCCTGCCAGTCTGTAAACCCTCTGCGCACTCCCTTGCCTGCGTCCTCTGCCCTGCCAGTCTGCAAATCCCTCTGCGCACCCCTGTCCTGTGCTCTCAGTTAGCCCTGTCAGTCTGTAAACCCTTCTGCGCACCCCTGAAGAACCCTGAACAGCTGAAGATCCTGCGTCTGTCCCCTAGCCCTGCGTGCGCGTGTCGTCCCCTGCTGTTAGACTGCCCTGCATTGTTTTCTGCCCCCTTAGGCCTCCGCTGACCTGTGGTTCTTTACCTGGACTTTGGTGTAAGGGTGCGTCATTTATTTTCTGCAACAAATGCTTTGTGTCCATTTATTTCTCTGCGCTTGTTCACTGTCTTGCCCGTAGAATATTGCTTGCCCTATGATTGCATTTCTGTCCTTCTCTGTATTTTATTGCTGCATTTGTTTCTCCTGTTGGCCACCTATGTGGCTGGTTTTGGGTCCTCGTTGCCCTGTGATCACCTAAAACATTTATTTGCCACTGTTTTGCTCTGCTCCTTGCGTGTGTTCTGCTACTGCATCATTTCTCCATATTTTGTATCATTGCATTTTCTGTTGTGGTGCCATAACATTGGCCCTGGTCACCTTATAATTCTGCTTACTGTTTGCCCATTATTATCTATTGCTCTGCTCATTGTTCCGCAAAATAAATCCTTGTGTACTTGTACATTTTGGTCTGGTCTGCATCACTTCTTGGCTGTGACAATACCTGCGTTATAGTCCTGATCCTATGGTGTTATGTTTTCTTATGCTGCGTTATATTTCTGATCTGATTGCGGTATGTTTATTGTGCTGTGTATATATTTCTGATCCAACTGCGTTATGTTTATTATGTAATTGTGTAAGGTATTGCCTGTCTTACTGACTGGGGCTGCTACTGCAGTAAGTGCTGGGGTAAGGTGCAGTGTTCTCAGTGTTCCTCGGCGCTCTCTTAGCGTCCCGTAAGAGGGGTGGGAGATGCCAGAGTGACACAACGCCATCAGAGAGTACCGGATCAGTTGTGGAATCCAGTACAGCCCTCCCACAACCAGAACCCTCTCCGAGCACCAGTCATCAGATTCCACAAGAGGACTTCCAACAAGTGGCCCTCTGACTGTCAGTGAGCTCAGGGGAGAGCTGAGCCATTGACAAGTCACAGGCGTCCTGTGACTCTTGTAACAGGTCTGGAATGCCAGCCTCACCCTCATATAAGGTGTCACCCTCGCAGATGGACATGTGAACTCTGTCCTCTGTATGTACGGTTTCATCATGTTAACATGATAGGTAGAGTGTGCACCAGGCTTGTCCATCCGATCAATGATGTAGTTCACATCACTGACCTTTTTGTCCACCTTATTGGGGCCTGACCAGGCAGCGGTCATTTTATTCTGCCTGACAGGCACCAGTAGTGGGACCTCCTGCCCCTCCTCATAGGAGCTGACACAGGCTTTCTGGTCATACCAAGACTTCTGTTTAGGCTGGGCAGCTGCAAGATTCTCCGCATAGAGATCCATGCAATCTCTCAGTCTTTCCCGGATGTTCAGTACATAGGGCACCATGGCCTGATCCTCTCTGGTGTGGCGACCCTCCCAGCCTTCACGCACAAGCTGGAGGGACCCCTTGACCCTCCACCCATACAGGAGTTTAAAGGAGCTAAAGCCAGTCGACTCCTGTGGCACCTCGCAGTATACAAACAGGAGATAAGGCAGGTACTTCTCCCACTGCCTTCCATGCTTATCAGCGAAAGCTAGAAGCATGGTTTTCAGAGTCCCATTGAACCTTTCACAAAGGCCATTGGTCTCTGGGTGGTACGATGTTGAGGGGTGGTGTTGCACCCCACTCATGTGCCACAGTGAGTGCATGACATCACTCACAAACTGGGTCCCTCTGTCACTAATGACTTCATCTGGGAAACCCACCCGGGCAAAGATGCCCATGAGAGCCTCTGCCACCGACTTGGTGGTGATGGATCTCAGGACAACCACCTGAGGGTACCTGGTGGCATAATCCACTACCACCAGGATGAACCACTTCCCACTTGAGGAAGCAGTGGAAAGGGGACCCACAATGTCCATTCCAACACGTTGGAAGGGGGGACCCACTACTGGCATGGAGACCAATGGAGTTGTGGACCTCCCACCAGGTTTGCCACTCAACTGGCACACTTGCAGGACTTAACGAAGTTCTCCAGATCCTTGGAGACAGTGGGCCAGAAAAAGCTGTTCAGGATGCGGGCCTTCGTCTTGGCAGTACCAAGATGGCCTGCTGTGGGGATCTCATGCCCCAACCTTAGCCGCTCTCCCTTGTACTTCAGGGGGACCACCAACCTTCGACTGGGACCAGTCAAGGAGGGTGTAGTGGGCTTGCTGTACAGGAGCCCACCTTCCCAGTACAACAAGTACCTGGGTCTGGGAGTTCCTAACTCCTCCAGCGCAGGCTTGCAGGGGAGTGCCCTGAGCCTTAGCTGTTCAAGTGAAGAGTCAGTGACCAGTGCCTCTTTAGAGGCGACTGGGTCATGGAGCTCCAGAGTCCCTGGAGTCCCTAGAGCCATTGGAGCCACAGCCAATGACCCCTCCCCAGAGTCAACTACTGACTCTGGTGGTGCAGTGGTCTCATCCCCCCAGCCAAAGGGCTCTGCAACGGGTGCACTCCTTTCTGGTAGGGGGGTGTCCCATGGGACCTCCAGAGGAGAGTCTGACATGGCGGCCAGCCTGGCGATCGCCTTCTTCCTGGCCTGCGACCAGGTAATGGCAGCCCTCATCTCTTTGAGGTAATCCATGCCCAAGTAGCAGTCCAGTTTCTGGGATGCACAGACCCCCACATGACACAGGAGCCCCTCAGGGCCCTCGTCCCCTTCACAGGTGAGCTTCACCCTAGCCAGGGGACCCTCACCTTGGTAGCCATCTGCATAGTCCACCAGGACTATCTCCCCTGTGTACTGGCCTGGCAGCACGCTGTCAGCCTTTACACAGGTGAGGGATGTGCCACTGTCAGGAAGGGCTTGAATGGTGTCACCATTCAGAGTGAGATCCACAATCTCCCTCCTCAGGACAGGCGGGAGATCACCCTCTGTCCTGGACCGATCCTGGATAGAGCCAACGTGCTCCACCATTTCCCCAGCCTCAGACACAAAATTCCACCCTTTCTGTAGGTTGACTTTTAGCCTTTTGGGAGGGACAGTCATTCCTAAAATGACCTGTCTTCCCACAGAGGTGGCACTGGTACCCCTGTCCGGTCTTCCCACCCACTCTAGGAAAGGGAGCCCCCTTACTTTGGCTCTGAGCCTCCCCTTTACCTGGGGCCTGACTCCCTCCCTTCCCAGTGGTAGAAGACCCTTCCCCAGCCCTCTGAGCCTTACCAGCACCAGAGTCCGGTTTTCCTCCATCCTTGGAGTGTTTGCTGTGGGAGGAAGAGTTATTATTATTGGCAACATTTCCACCATTACTTCCCCCTTAGCATTTTTACCAGAAACATTTGCATTATTAGAAACATTTTTAGTTTCAATACTTTCAGCTTTAACTCTGCTGGTGATTTTTCTCCCAGTTATGAGCTTTCAAAGCCATGTCTGCAGCAGACATGGGGCCAGCATCTAAAAGTGCAATTCTGAGGGGGTCTGGTGCTGATTTCACCAGAACCTCCCTCATTAACTGCTGGTGACGAGACTGTCTCGTCATGAATGAGAAAGAGCAGCTAAAATTTAAATGGGATTTTGCATTGGACAATGATGTCCAATGAGCAGTTAAGGGGTTAATGTCTTCCACAGTACTGGCCTTCTCCAGTGCCATCCAACAGTCCCAGGTGCGACTGCTGTGCCTGAGAAGGGCCAAGTACGTGTCGTGATCCCCACGGAATTGGTTCCTGAGGCGCAGTCGAAAAGAGTCTGCAGTAAAGTCAAAACTTTCGTGCAAAAGAGCACTGACCTTGATATAATCTCTGAGCACCCCAAGGGGAGCGCTCATCATGACCCACTTGGCCTTGCCGGTAAGCAGGCTCACCAACAAGAGTCCCTGCTCACCAGCAGCAACTTCTCCAGCCGTGCACACTTTCAATTAGTTCAAGGTACTCACAGAGATCTTCCCCTTCATTCCACGGCTAGATCAGATGGCCCTTGTTCTTCACAAGGGTGGTATCTCTGGGGGGCCCGATCTTGGCCTGCCGGTCCGACAGGTCCAGTGGGTCGGGTGGCTGCATCGATCTGCAGCAGCAGGAGCCTCTTCTGCACCTCTCTCATCTTCCTGCTTTCCAGAATCTTGGTTTCTTCCACGTCGAGCTGGCGTTGCAGAAGTCGGGTGGAGAGGGTGTCAGGAGCTGGCTCATATGGTGCAGGTTACTCAGGCCGACTTCTGGGGCCTTAAGGATACGAAGGGGTGAGCGGAGGCGACACGGAGTCGAGGCAGAGTCAGTGGTCTTGGGCCGTCTTCCATCTGGGCCAACGAACAACACGTACCACTGCCGTGAAAGCCTCTGAGCCGCTGTAGCTCTAACGCGCTGTGGAGAGCTGACACAAGAACAGAGGAATATTGCTTTTGGCCGCATAAAGCAACTTCAACGTCCAGAAGTCACTGCGAAGGTCGGCATCCAAAACACGCCGCCCCCTAGTGACATCATCAAGATCTCCTCACCTGCGGCATATAAGCCAGTGAAAGACCGAAGCGGTGAGCGAAGGGGTGAGCGGAGGCGACGCGGAGTCGAGGCAGAGTCAGTGGTCTTGGGCCGTCTTGGCCGGTCTGGGCAGTGAAAGGTGAGAACATTCTTTGTTATAGAAGTTAAAATGCCGATAACACGATCTAACCAGAAAAAGCCTAAAGACACGCAGCCTGCATACAGCACTCCATTAAATTCGCAGAAAACACTGGATGCGTTTATGTCATGCCCAGCGATCTCGAATAATCAGCCAGTAAATACAACTGACTCTCAAACCATACAACAGGATAATGTGCTCCCTTTAGGGAACAAAACAAGGATAGAGGCGGCACAGATACATCAAGCTGAAGGTGGGTTAGAGATGGCAGCTTTTTCCCCAATTCAATCGAATGTAGAAAAGGAAACAAATGGGGATCAAATAAGCATCTCCCCTCCTATCCTAGCAGAAAATTTGCTGATTAAAGAGCGCTCAGTACTCCCTTCTTTTGTAGACCTCTCCGTTGAATCAGAATCCATTGAAGAAATTTTAATAGCGGCTAGAGCTGTCGAAGAAAATGCTGCACCTAGAGAGGCGACCCCAGAGAATAAATTAGAACAACATCTCTTGGTAATTGAAAGAATGGCAAGTGCTTTAGATCAAATGGCAAATCTGATTGCCATTCAGAAATGCTCAATTGAAGCGATGCAACAAAAAATGGACGATAATCATACCATCACAAATAAGAATTTTGCACAACTAAGAGCAGGTTTCGCGACTTCAGACAAACAACTAACTAAGCTGGAAAACAAAGTAGATGAGTTTACTAAGAGCTGCAAAGCAGATAAAAGTCCAATAATACAAACCCTAAAAGAAGTGCAAAAAGTCACGAAGCAAATTTCTTCAGTAGAGGAAAAAATGTCAAAAATTCTGACTTCATTACCATCAGCTTTAATTCAAAAGAATAACAGCATTCCTCAGCCAGAGACCGAAACATCACGGGCGTTAAATGTGGCCGCCCCAATATTCACACCAGCAGCCCAAACATCAAATGATCTAGAGCAAACACAAGAGGCCAATCGAATAGAGAAACTGGAGTAGCGGCCAACTCCACGCTCTCTGCAAAGGAAAACTGCGACAAACGCACTTCTGTTCATGCCTATGTTCTGGGAGGAAGATGGCTACGAACAGAGATCTTTTAATATAAATTCTTTCCTGGCATTATGTGCATTAAATCCAACGCTAAGGAACTTGAACAAAACTGATTTGAGCTTGTTCTCATATATACCAGCAATTGGGGGTAAGGTGTTCACCAGAATTGTTTTTAAAAGTTTTTTTATTAAAGATTTGGTTTGGACAAATTGTTTTTTCTTTTGCAGTAAGGGGTATGAGATATTACAAGACTTAACCACAGAACCCAAAACCCCTTCTAAAAATCACCCATTGAGAGCCCAATCACTCAATGCTTCTACACCTTCACAAAGTGTGAAAAGAAAAAGTTTAGATTCAGTTCAACAAAAGAATTAAACTGATAGAAAAAGAGCCCGATCCCATCAGGGCTGTGCAGGGAATACATCACGGGGGAGACAAATGGATGAAGACCTCATGGATGATTTTACAGATGCTAGTTTTTTTGAGGAGGCATCGAATGTAGAAACCTGTCTTTGATATAACCACCCCACTAAATGTGGTGAAGGGAATTTCGTGGAACTGTGCCGGAATTGGTAGAATCTCAAATTCCACCATCTGGCAAAATCTGAAACAACAGGACATTATTTTCCTTCAGGAAACTTGGGCTCTACAATCGACCAACTTTGACGGTTTCACTAGTATATTTCAATTTGCCACTGCAACAACTACAGGCCACAATGCGGGCGGAGTGACCACATTAATTAATGTCTGCCTGAACTGGCAAATGATCACGGTTTGGGCAGATATACCAGGAATACTGGGCATTCGTATCCTCCTACCAGAGAGATTACAAACCCCTTTCTCACATGTATTATTGATTAATGTTTATTTCAGACCAATGTTTTTAGAAGCCAAGAATATAGATAGATTTTTTGAAGTGTTAGACAAATTCCTAACCGAATTGAATGTGAAATTTCCAGATGATTTGCATATATGGGGAGGAGACATGAATTTAAAACTTTTACATCCAGCTTTATTCGATGAATGGGAAAAAGATCATTGCTATGTCTCAGTAACTATATTTCCTGCAGAATTTCGTTATTTTACACCGAACAAACTTAGTACCCGTATGAGAGATATGATTATTAGTCATAATATGGTGTTGGTCAATGGACGTGTTCCAGGCCACAACATATGCGACCCAACTTTCAAATGCGGGTCACAAAAATCTTCCATCGATTATGTGTTAACAAATGTAAATCATGTTACCATGTTTAAATGGCTGGAATTTAACTGGATAGAAGGGTCAGACCGTGCTCAACTACGATTTGAATTGCTTATGCTTGGAAGCAGCAATTTAAATGTAGTAAAGCTTACAACTACACCAGTAATAAAAAATAGAGTAAGAGTGGTTCTGACCGATCAAGATCTTGCAGGTTATGAACGAATTTTACAACAACTAGTGACATTAGGTCAAGTCCAGAGGAAGGACCCGATATGTATGTATGAGCATGCCATTGAAAATGTATATAATTGCCTAATAATGCCAAAGGGGAAAATCAACAAGGTACGGGTAGAAGTAAATCCTAAACAACAATCTGCCCCTTGGTTCGATCAAGATTGTAAGCGTCTGAGACGCGAGGTATGGAGATTATCGCTATATGTTAGAAATCAACAGGAGGAAAATCGGACCCCACTGATCCAGCTGAGAAAGAAATATAGAGAGCTGCTAAACTGTAAGAAACATGCTTATAAAAAAGCAGAAGGGTTAAAACTGGTTTCTTACTTGGTTGAAGCAGACATACGCTCGTTTTGGAAAACAATCAACAAACTCATTATGCCAGGTAATATGGCTATTGCCAGTGTGAATATACCAGAAAATGTATGGGTAAAATTCATAAGGGATTTATACAAAAAAGACCTACCCATTAGTGTTAACTTTATACAGTTAGAAGAATCAATAATGACGAAACACTCAGAAGAACAAATAACAGAATATATTGTTGCTATGAAACCTTCTCGGGCGGCAGGCCCAGATCAGATCCCTCCGATATGTTTAAAATTTTTCCCAGAATACTGGTCTCATTTATGGACACCGCTGTTTGATTTTTTTACATTGCATAATTCCATACCTGAATCTTGGAGAGGGTCGGTGCTTGTCCCATTATTTAAGAAAGGCGCTAGAGAAAATCCTACTAACTATCGTTTAATAGCGCTACTGGACGCACCAGGGAAATTATATGCTAAAACGCTATTGGCCGAATTAACAACTTGGTGTGAAGAAACTAATATCCTCCCATTATCACAAACAGGCTTCAGAAGGAATCATTCTACAATAGATAACGCCTTGGTTTTACACCTCCTTATCGAAAAATATACCAAGTTTAAAAAAAAATCCCCTGTATGCGCTATTTATTGATCTGGAGAAAGCATTTGGTACGATACCCCGGGAGAGGTTGTGGAACAAACTATTAAAACTAGGGGTAAAAAGTGCGGTTGTAAAGGCTATTGCGTAGCTATACTCCGAAACCTGGGTCCAAATCCGATGGGGTGCAGAGAATCAACTGTCAAAAAAAATACCTACATACAAGGGGTTAAAACAGGGGTGTGTATTGTCACCAATACTATTCAATTTATATATTGCTGATCTACCAGAAAATCTAAACTGCAAAGAGGGTATACCGCCACAGATGGGGGACCATAAAATACAAATACTCACATATGCAGATGATACCATCTTACTAGATTTGTCCCAAAAGGGATTACAATGCAGCCTCAATTGCATGGTAGAATACTGTAATCAAAACAGCTTGAAAATAAATAGGAAAAAAACAAAAGCCATGGCGTTCGGAAAGAAAAGCAGAAAATATATTTTCAGCGTGCCAGAGGGGGATCTGGAGAATGTGACTGAATTTGTTTATTTAGGACTCACCTTTGTGTCACCGGGGAAATGGGATGTCCAGGTAAACAAAATGAAAGCAAAAGGCCAGAGTGTAACCTTTGGTATATGTAGAATCTTTTGCAATATTGATTGCTTGTCATTTGACCCTTTATTGACAATGTATAGAGCAAACTGGCAAGGAGCGATCTTATTTGGGTGTGAACTCTGGACCAATGAGGCGCAGAGACGGCTCAAAATATGGGAAGGCCAATATTGGAGAACAGTGTTACGTCTACCAGCCTGTACTCCAATGGAGGCACTGAATTTAGAATTCAATATGCCCCCCCTTCTAGCAGTGGCGGAAAGTTGGGTAATCAAATACTTCTGGAAAATAATACAATCATTACAGAATTCGTTAGTATATGCATGTGTAAATGAGGCAATGGAATCAAATCATAACTATCCCTATATTGCCTATGTGGAGTTACTCCTAAAAAGATACACAGGGGATGAATAACTAAGCAGGCAATTTCTGTCCCCCAATGCTATTTTGATTACAGATCTTAAGAATGTTATCAATGTATATCATTTCTCGCAAAACATTCAACATTGTACTAGTCTGTCATCTCTTGAGTGGTATATCAAAGTCAAAACACACCAGGAAAAAGAAAGTTATTTAAAGACAAGTGAGACCTATCATATTTCAAGAATTTTCCTAAAAATAAGACTAGGAATACTACCTACAAAAGAATATTTAGCCAAATTTCATTCAACGCAGACAAATGTGAATAAATGTTTGCTATGTATAGGAAAAGTTGATAACATCGAACATCTATTTGTGAGTTGCCCAATGGTAGATGTAATTCGAAATCAATGGCTCAAAAAATTTATGAATCCGAACGGTAAGGTAGACCTTTTAATGGTTCTAAGAGAAGAGGAACAGGCAGACATAGTTAAAATCTATGTGTTTGTTAAATTAGCCTTTAAAGTAAAACAGTGGAACTTGTACTAATGAAATTTTAATCTTGTATCTCTGGTGGACGTATGATTTTAAATGGTTTTTTGGTTTTTGGTTTTGTTTTCTTTTATGTAATGTTGGTTGAAGAGATTGTCTTGTGATAACAATATTGTTGAATAAAGACTTCTTATAACCAAAAAACCCTGTTGGAGGGGAGGGCAGGCATGGCACGTCTTCGGCCCTTGACCTCCAATCCCTCGTCGGGGGCCCCTGGCCCCTTCGGTCAGAGTGGTAGCCATTCTGTCGGGCTCCACACTCCCAATACGACACCGGAGGAGGCTGGTCCCTGGGCAGAGGAACCCTCTGGAAGGTTCGTTTTCTGACGTCTCCCTGGATCTCTCTCCTGTCACTGAGGTACTGGACCTCGGCGTCGCTCACAGGCTGGAACCATCGGTGCCTCTCTGTTGCTGACGTGCCCCCCCAGTGGGAGACGTCCCGTTGGTTGCTAGCTTCTCCATCGGTCCCACGACGAGAAGGGGGGCCCTTGCAGGGTCTGCGTGGGGGTCCATTGCCCAGCTCCGACGATCCACTCGACTCTTCTCCTGAAGAGCCGAGCCCCAGGGGGTTCAGTGTGTTACCCCTGGGCGTGGTGGGCTGACTTTGGGAAGCCACTTCCATGGGGGCCCTCCCCTCTACGGAGGGAGGGCGGGGGAACACCACCTCCTTGGAGGCTGGTCGCTTCATGGTTTGGGTCGCTGGACGGGAGACTGTGATGCCCGGCGGGGGCATCGGGTTAGTCTCAAGCCACCTGAGGGCTAGTGACCTCAACAGGTTCATTCGGGGCTTAGACCCCACCTCCAGTCCCACAGAGTGCGCCCACTCCACCAGCTCTTCCAGGGGTGCCCTGGCAACCCAGTCCAGGTCCACCTGTGTCTGCCTGGACATGCTTCTAGGATGCTTTGAACCACTAGACGATTGGCACTATCAAAAACAGCGAAGCAAGCTTCCTTTAGTAACCACTCTTAACAATATAAAGTAAGTGTCTTGTCCCAGCACTTATGGTGCTGCACAGCAGTGGATCCCTCCGCTGCCACCAGTTGTGATGAAAGCGGGGCCAGGGGTAGCAAACATGCCCTTTTTGCACAAACCCATCACCTGGTTCTGCGCCTTTAGCCTGCACGTGCAGCGCTCTCAGGGTTAACCAGTGGTGTTAAATTACCAGGATCGTCCGCCCTTAAGTGCAGATACCAAAAATGCCCCAAAAGAAAGCAATTGACTCAGGATCTTTCAAAATCAAGAACACTTATTTATTAGCTCAAAAACAGATGGACACGTTAAAGAGCAGAGTGGTTACTTTAGAGACTGCACCCAAATTCCAGGTGAGTCGTTCCGGTTACAAAAATAACCAAGACAGGAAAAATGCATTAAGCGTCTAGGCAAGTGGTTCAGTTCGCAAGCAATCTCTAGATAACGATATCACAGTTCAGAAATAAAAGGCCAGTTCCACAGACAAGTGCCACAGGGGCTCACCACTCCAACGACTCCGGAAGGAAGAGCAGCCAGACTCCAGTGCTCTTCTGCAAGGCCAGGCTTAGCTAGTGCGGCTTAGGCACAAGGGACCTGGCGCCTCTCAGCCCGTCCCCCTCAGTATAGGTTCCTCTGCGGTGATCATACAGTTGTGTGTCGCCCAGAATGTAGTTCGAACAAGCAGTTGTCTTCAGAATCGAGAGACAAATTGAGCCTCATTCCACCCACTAAAATACCCACCAGCTTTGGCGGCAAACCTCAGCTGGGGTGGCCCACAAGATCCCCCATCAGAGGGGTGTTTCACCCTCAGATGGTAGGTCCTGAGGCAGGAGACACGGAGTCTCCTGCCGGCCTGAGAAAGGGAGGTCCCAGGATAGTGCAATACACACCTGGGAGCGCCGCACAAAGGACACTCCCAACACCTCTTTGACCGCTGGGACAAACGGCTGGGAGTAGGCTCCATTCCAGACACTGCTCCAGACACCGCAGGGTGTTGGGAGGGAGCCTCACAGAGGAAGAATGGGGAGAACTGGTGTCAACAGGAAACCCCCAAGCCTTCCAGCTGGGTGTGAAACCCACCCAGTGGAAGCACAGGACTTTGCACGCCAAACTTCCCCCACCGGGAAGAATAGCTATCAGAGAGCAGGCCATGTGGCTGCTCTAGGATAGTGGCAAAACCTAAAGGGGGGTTGCAAACACGTGTTTCCAGTCCTGGGGAACCGGTTTGGCAACCCCTGACTCACTGCTGCAGTGTGGACCCATTTTTAGAACAAAGCCTCGTGGCAACTTCTAGAAAGGGGACACACTCAGAGGAGCCCCCAAACACAGAATCATGCATTGGTTCCGCGCAAACCTGTCCAGGGAGACCCGACGCACTTTCCCAAGCGAACGTAGTTAAATCATAATGGTGTTATGAAGTAACCGCGCCAGAAAACTAATGTTGGGTGTTCGTGGTCAAAGTGACCGCGAGCGCGCCAAAACCGCCCATTGGCTAACATGGGCCGATTGTTCCCGCTACAGGGACAGCCATGGTTGAACACATTCACCAGAGCATTTCTCATGCGGTTAGCTGTAGAAAGTGCTCCCATTCACACCCTGAGCTAATCCTAGTCAGGAAGGGTCGCGCAAGGGATGGGGGTGCAGGAGGGGGCCCCCTAGGCTCACTAGCTGAGCCTAGGGCAGAGATTTCCAGGCTCCTAAGGACACAGAGGGGCCCACCCAGTGGCCCTCCCCACCTTACCATGCTGGCTAGGGGTCGCTCTGGACCCTAGCAGCGACTAGGGGCACCCTAGGGAACACCCTAAACCCTATGCTACACACACACACGCCCAGCCTAGGGGTCCATTTGGTCCCTAGCTGGAGAAAAAAAGTAAAATCACACACATACCAGAGGACTGTCTTTACAGTCTTAACAACCTATTTCCTTCTGTGCGGACTCCAACCCCTGTTTGGGATCTGAATGTCGTTCTCTCCCGTCTTGCTCACAACCTTTTGAGCCCCTGGCTATCTGTGACCTGTCCTTGTTGACTTGGAAGGTGGTTTTTCTGGTTGTCATCACTTCTGCTCGGCGAATAAGTGAACTACAAGCACTCTGTGCTGAGGAGTCATATCTGGTGTTTCATAAGGACAAGGTTGTTCTTCATACTCACCCTTCCTTTATTCCTAAGGTCAATACAGAGTTTCATATTAACCAGGAGATTTTTCTTCTGACTTTTTTTCCAAAACCCACGTCAGATGCGGAGAGGACGCTTCACTGTCTTGATGTGTGCAGAGCTCTGAAATTTACCTGAAGTGCACTAAGGATTTTTGCACCACCAACCGGCTGTTCGTTACCTATGGTGCCGTGGGCCGAGGCAAGCAGGCGGCGAAGGCCTCCATTGCTCGCTGGGAAATGCTCCTGCATTTCTGAGTGCTACAAGACCCAGGGACTTCCTGTCCCTGGAGGGCTGCACGCAAACGCCATCCGTGCAAAGGCAGCCTCTGTGGCATTTCAGCAGAATGTTCTGCTGGATGTCATCTGCAACGCGGTGACATGGGCTACGCCCCAAGCCTTTTACACTCATTATTCCCTTGCAGCAAGCTCGAGAGCTGATGCACGGTTCGGCCAAACTGTTCTGCAGAACCTGTTTGGTTAGATCTGTGTTGCTCTCTGTGTGCCACCACCCTTCACATGTTAGCTTTGGTAGTCTCCCAT
>JAVSBX010254882.1:0-13822 GCA_033119125.1 Desmognathus anicetus
GAGGAGAGGAGAGGAGAGGAGAGGAGAGGAGAGGAGAGGAAAGGAGAGGAAAGGAGAGGAGAGGAGACCAGAGGAGAGGAGACCAGAGGAGAGGAGATGGGACAAGAGAAGTGGAGAGGAGAGGAGAGGAGAGGAGAGGAAAGAAGAGGAGAGGAAAGGAGAGGAGAGGAGAGGAGACGAGACGAGACGAGAGGCGAGGAGAGAAGAGGAGAGGAGACCAGAGGAGACCAGAGGAGAGAAGAGAAGAGAAGAAGAGACCAGAGAAGAGGAGACCAGAGGAGAGGAGAGGAGAGGAGAGGAGAGGAGAGGAGAAGGGACAAGAGAAGCGGAGAGGAGAGGAGAGGAGAGGAGAGGAGAGGAAAGAAGAGGAGAGGAAAGGTGAGGAGAGGAGAGGAGAGGAGAAGAGAGGAGAGGAGACGAGACGAGACGAGACGAGACGAGACAAGAGGAGAGGAGACCAGAGGAGAGGAGAGGAGAGAAGAGAAGAAGAGACCAGAGAAGAGGAGACCAGAGGAGAGGAGAGAAGAGGAGACCAGAGAAGAGGAGAGAAGAGGAGAGGAGAGAAGAGGAGACCAGAGGAGAGGAGAGAAGAGAAGAGGAGACCAGAGGAGAGGAGATGAGAGAAGAGGAGACCAGAGGAGAGAAGAGGAGAGTCATGAGAGAACAGTAGCAATTCCCAGGCAGCAATGATCAGATCCAACCGAGCTGGCGCCCTGGGGAAATCCTTGTTGACTGGAGGCCCAAACTTGTGGAACGGTCTACCACTTACTCTCAGAGAGTCTCAGAATTTCTCTATATTTAAAAAACAACTGAAGACACACCTATTTTACTAGTTGCAACCTGAACCCCTGCCCCCGGCTGGCACCCTGGTGGGCAGCCGTATTTGTCAAACATGTTTTACACTAAGATTAGAGCTCTTTACTATTTACTTGAACTGCGTCCTGGCACCCTGATGCCTGCGGGCTTTTGGTGCCTAAGAAGCGAATAAATAAATAAATAAAAATATATAAAGTAATCGAAATCTCCGGTTCCACCGTTCTGTCCTCACACAGACAATGTTGATCAATGTTGACCCCTCCAACCCTGTACATCTTTCTTTCTCCTCTTGCACGTGCACCCATACTTGGTTGCTCTGTTTGCCTCTCTCCTCGTCCCCCAGCGCTGTTTCATGTGCATATTTGTTTTTCTTTATTAACCGCCCTGTTCAGTGGCTTTTTTGATAATTTTTGGATAAGTATTGACCTTTTTCATTGCCCCCTCTCCTTTAGCGCTGTTGCACATGGTTTGGCCTCCATTTATTCCGTCCAGAAAGCCGGCGGCTCCCTTGCATTACGTGCTTCTAGGTATGATTTCCCTAGTGATATCCCTTGGTTTTGGAACACACCCTGGTGTTTATGCTTTCTTTCTTTTTTAGGTAACTCACAGTGTAGCGGGTCCACACTCTTGTCATGTGGTCTCTGTCTTGAGATTCAATTGTCATTTCTCTTGGGTTCTCCCTGGCTATTGGTGTTTTATTTGAACCCTCGTGGGACTTTTTTGGTGATTTCGCTTGTTATTGATGTCTCATACTAATTCTCTTGGGACTTTGACGTTGTTTTCACGGTTCCACGTCTTCATGCTGTTTGGAAAGAAGATCTAACCACCTTATGATATGTTGTCTATGAATTAGCCATGACTCTTTTCTTGTTTATTGTTTTTGGGTAAATGTTTTTTCATTTCTTTGCCATCGATGTGTGGTTTCTGTCATCCATTATACTGAACGTCCTGGTTGACAAGTTCTTTTTCCTTTCATATTCTAGTGGACAATCAGCATTGTACTGACAAGAGTCAAGACCCGTTCGAACGTTTTCTCCTTCTGATGAATTTCCATAGAACGACTTATAAGGAATGAAACATGTCACATCTAGAGGATTCTTCCTTTCATCAAAAACTGTACTGTTTTTAATCTCTCCACACACATTTTTTCCTTTCTTTTTGTCACTGGGGGCCTTGCACCCCTGTTTTTGCTGATGTCCTTTTTTTGATTCTGTGATTTTGTTACAAAAAACAAGTGGTTTGTTTGATTAAGTTCCTGTGACTTTTGATTCTATTTCCCTGGTCTATTGTCAAAAGATAGAGTTGAGAATCTTTAGTGTGGTTCTATATTTACGGGGTGGTTCTCTACTTGTCCCGTGGTCCTGTCATGTGACTGGTTATGGACCAGGTCTGCCAGGTATAATGGGTGGATGTAATCATGGTCAGTGGAGCCCCTTGAGAGAGAAAGGGAAGAAGAAAGGACCAGCATTCACCCTTCCACGACTCCGACTATCGCTATGGAGGAGTCTCTACTATACCCCGCCAGTAACTGTCAGACTAGCCTGCGGTCCTCTTAATTAAACACAGGTGCCTACCGCTTAAGCGGGCTGACCACCCATGGATACAACCCCCCCTCTCCCCCCGCCCGGTGCGGCTACCTGTCGCAGACTCGGTGGAGTCTGTCCGCCAAGCAGGCCGTCTCCACGCCTCCAATCCTGCTGCTTGGGAGCAATGGAAAACCACGAGCTAGTAGCGATCCTGCCCCCTTCTGTGCTGGAGGTTTTTTCTGCACCCGGGGGTGCTTACCACTAACTTACCTTCTCTGAGCCTCTGAAATACCCCCACCTTTCTCTGGAATGTTTGATATTCCAGCTGTCCCTTTGTGTCCCAATGATCGACACATACGCTGCTGATTAGGGCCTGGGTGCAGCTGAACAATTGATTAAGATACACGAGGTTCAATGGAAGAGGGAGCTGCCCACATCAAGCTTTCCTGTGTGTTTCCCTTCAAAGGCTCATGCAGAAATAATATGTTAATAGATGCAGAATTCCGGCTGGTTGCGTACAGATAATTTCTACTCCACAAGTTCCATACGTGAAACAGCCGTCAATGCCACTAAGCATTGTTCCAGCTATAGAAAAAATGGTGCAAATATTTGTGGAAATGAAGATGTTCCTCAGTAATTCCATTCATTATTACAGTTAATCCTTGGCACTAGTTAAGGAGTGTTTTGAGTGAACTTTGTTTAATAAGAGGTCCTGCTGAAGGGCCTTGGCCTTGGGACAGAAACGTGGGCAGTCACTCAGTTCTCTCAAATACCAGAGCCGCTATGTTTAGTGCAACTGACAGGGCACTGGAGGGAGAACCCTCCCAGAGACGGAGAACAACAAAAACACCTTTGAGCCTCTTGGCTATTTCACACAAAGCAGGTTATTGTCAGAGCTTGAGTAGGAGGCCTTGTGTCCTGGAGCACAAATGGGAGGCAGTAGAGGGGAATATGCCAGCACAAAAGATTTAGGAAGCCACTATAAATAATTGTCGGTATTCATTTATTTATTTGTTTATTTATTTATTTGATGTGTACAGCGCCTAACGCCTGGGTAGTAAAATAAAAATATGAAAATAGACATGGTAAAAAATTTGCATTGCGTGCGCGCACGCTTCATAAAGTAAGCCGTGAGCAAGTGACTTCTTGAATAAGGATAACGTTTATTCTCCTCCTACATTTTAGCATTTCAATTATTCATCCGTCCGTCTCTCTGTAGGGCTCCTCTGCGACTCCGCTTTCACAGTCTTAGGAATGCTGGCCCTCTGGACTGCCCTTTGATGCACCCTAGGACAAGAGCTCTCACCCACCTCCCTGCAACCCTCCCACTGTTTTTAGTTTTCTTCCTTTTGGTGCCAATTATGACCCACACACCCTTGGTCTCTACCCCCGCGCCCACTGTCACCCCGCAGCCGCCTACTTGAAGAAAGCGAATGGCATTGGGCAATGCTTGATTACTTTTTATTGAGATTGTTTGTATTTATAGCACTACCATGGTTGTGCTGTACTGCGCGCGTGCGCCTTCTCCACCACAAAGCAATGCATTCTTCTCCATTCTCTTTCGGTTCACGATGCATCTCGGGCAGTACCAAAGGCTTCTCCTTTCAGCAGAAAGCGGCTCAGACAAGAAGGACCCTTCATTCTGAGCACAAACCCAGTAACTGCACATTACTGGTCTTTTCCTCCCTTCTTTTTCTGAAGAACATGTGCAGTCAGCCTCGTGCTGGGATCTGGAAAGGCTGGAGGTTTGTCTATAATACTGTCCTTGTTTTGCGAATTTACTTTGCTGCTGTTTAATACTTAGACGGCTTTTATCCATTTGAGAATGCTCTAAACCTATGCTGTGCGTATGAGCATTCAGCTTCTCTGATTTTATTGTAAATACTTTGCTTTAATTAGATTTTCTTTTGGTCAGTCGTTGATTGTGTATGAACCTTTATTTCTTATCTGCCTTGAGTTGGTGGCTGTAAGCGCGTGACGGTGTTCGCACTGCGCTGCGCCATCTTAATCTTTCAAACTCCATTTCCCCAGCAATCTGTTTTCTATTTAGGCCACGTCATTGGTGCATCAGCGCCGGCGCCTATGAGCCGGTTAGTGCCGGTTGATGTCCGGGCGGGTCAGGTGGGGCGGAATAGCAGACGATCTCTCTTCTTCTTGACCTCTTCCGATGAGACTTTTTCCTTCTGCCATTCTTGTTCCTTATTATTTTGTCACCCACTTTAACTACCAGCCTCTCAGGTAACTGGGAGTATTGTCTACCGATTTGGAAGGGGATCAACTTCCCATTCGATAATTTACCAGGAGTTGAGGCAACTGAGGTCGACCGTACGTTCGGGGATGCTGATTTTGATCAGTCGCTGCTTCCCGCTCCGGTCCTTAATGCTGTTACTGCATCGTGTAAGGAGGTAGATTTGTCTGGCGCAGAACATAGCTTCTCTTCTACTCCTTCTCCTGCTCTATATGCACCCATGTGGAGGGCTGTACCCCACAGACTGTTGTGGATCAGGAAATTTAGATCCCACCCAGGGTCCAACATCATCAGTCTCTCCCAATGTCACGGATATTGGCTCTTATTTACTTAAGGAGCTTGATATTGTAATCCCTCAGGCAACGGAGCTCCCTCTAGTTTCCATCCAGAACAACGATATACTGAAGGGGGTCCGCCGTGATGCCATTAAATGTCGCACTAAAGGTCACTGTGCTGAACACCTTATCTTTGGTAAAGCATTCGGCTGAAGTGGCTGACTTCATTCTGGAAGAGGAAATTGACATACTAGCAGTAACCGACAACTGGTTGCCTCCAGCTGCTACCCAAGGCTGCTGCCCTTGCCACGCCGGATGGTTACAAAATAATTAGAGTGGACTGTGATGCTTCGGTAGGGGGAGGGGTTCCATTCATATTCAGAAAGTCTCTGGACTTGCAAACTGTTGCCTCTACTGCCATCTCTGAATGTGAATATGCCGTCGTTAAGTTAAAAGTGAACCATAATGTCACTATTAGCTTTCTTCTTATCTATCGGCACCGCACAAAATGCCTTTGTTTGAGGAACAACTTCTGGCGGTGGTTTGCGATCTCACTAAACCATCCTCTCATGTGCTTGTGTTGAGCGACTTTAATTACCCGGCTACAGACCCAGAACTGTATAGATAGCCTGAGGAAGATGGCAAGAACTCCTCCTCCCCCTGCCGTTCTTTTCTCTCGGACTTGACGTCTTTTATCATTTTCTTTTTCTCTTCTTTTCTCTTTTTCTTTCTTCCTTTTTGTTCTAGATTGGTTGTTGTGTCACAATATGTCTTGGAAATGAAGCCAGGACCCAGGAATTGTGGGAAGGCCTTTATTGGCACAGAGAGGAAGAAAACAGGACACGACTCCAGGATATGCAGCCGACAACTCGCAGTGGCAGAACACAAGGAACACAAGGATCCAGTGGTAAGCTCTACAATGGAAGAGGGGAGGAGAAGGGGAAGAAAGAGGGCAGGATTGAACATATCCCCTCTCTTCGGAATCAAAAAAAGAAGCAGGGAGAACAATCCCCCTCTTCAGACTAGGAGGGAACAAAATCACAAAGCCAGGAAGGTTTGGAACGGGGTCTGGAAGAGTGTCTGGGAGACACAGGAAGAGGGGTGGAAGGAGCATCAGGCAGAGGGGTGGAAGGAGCATCATCAGAGTTGGAATCGGAGAACTCATCAGGAAGACCCCCAGAGGAAAGAAGTGGAGGGGCAGGAGACAGAATGAGAGCACCCTTGTTCCAGCAGGATCCACCCTCCAACCAAACAGAGTGCTTGGAGACCTTAATGATGCGTCTTGGGAGGGAAAACTTGGACAGGCCCTTCAGAACCAAGGAAAGTTTGTGAAACCTCACCCATTGCCCCACAGAAAAGCTACTAGGCTTAGCATGGTCTAGAAGATTAAACCTATATACATAAGCTTGCTTCTACAAAGATTCCTTCTGCAAATCGACCTGGGGCAATACTTAAGGACGAACCCAGGAGGGATTATGTTTGGATACCGGAAACCTCCCACACATAAGGGAGAAGGGAGAGACCCCAGTGAGAGAATTGGGAGAAGAGCGGTACGATCACAGCAGAGAGTCCCAGGGAAGCCTCTTTCAAAACCCTGTTAAAGTGTTCCACCATCCCGTTGGTCTGTGGGTGATACACGGAAGAACACCTGTACTCCAGCCCCCACTTCTTGAAAAAGGCAGTGATCTCGAGAGAGGTAAACTGAACCTCATTTTCCAAAACCACTCACAAGGGGGCCCCCTCCCTAATAAAGAGAGACTGCAGAAAACTAATGACCGCAGCAGCGTCCACCTTCCTAAGCATGAAAACCTCGGGCCATTTACTGAACGTGTCAATGACCACAATTCCATAAAGAGGACCAGCAGTGGAAAGAGTGTTAACAGGACCGATGATATCAAGATCAAGCCAGGCCCAAGGAGTCTTAGAGTAAGGGAGGGGGGTGAAAGGCTGCACCACCGTCTGTTTGTTCTTATCCGCCAAAGAACAGGGCACACAGGCACAAACCAACTCATCCACCTCATGGTCAAAACCCAGCCACGAACATTGCTCCCTCGACTTGTGTTTC
Organism: Desmognathus anicetus; assembly: GCA_033119125.1. Classification (NCBI taxonomy): domain Eukaryota; kingdom Metazoa; phylum Chordata; class Amphibia; order Caudata; family Plethodontidae; genus Desmognathus; species Desmognathus anicetus. The sequence goes on from JAVSBX010254882.1 coordinate 6,931, forward strand.
GTGGCTGTTATCCCTGGATGTCCCTCATGCACAAAGGTTAACAAACGGCGTCTCAAGCCAACCAGGACAACCAGCTTGTCCCCTTTGAGAAGACAACCATCCACCAGGGCTAGAGAGTCATGCAGCTTCCAAAGGACCTGGAGGCAGGTGACAGTGACCTCTCCACTGGCCAGTGAGACCCCAGAGCAGACATAGCAAAACACAAATCGTCATCCTTACTCAGGGCCTCCAGCCAAGGGCCTCCAGCCAAGGAGCCCTCCCAGCAGGCTCGAGATCAACATCCGCAATAGAACAACAAAGAGCTGAGTCACCCTCTGGGGCATGAACCGGAAGATGGGACAAACAATCCGCAGCCAAGTTAGAGTGACCAGGAACAAACTCCACTAATGGAGGTCATCCAGTGTAGCTCATGCCTCTGGACCTCTCGGCTGCCTTTGCCCTGGAGGATCATTATACCCTGGTCAAGAGGTTAGCGGATGTTGCCAATTTCTCCCAGAATGCCTGTACTTGGATTATGTCCTTCCTGAATGGGTGAACTGCCAGGGTCTTCTCGGGTGAGTGTATATCCTCTCTGGTTAACATCTTGGGGAGTTCCCCAGGGATTTTGTCTGCCACCAACATTGTACAACATATATGCTCATCCATTGTTTGATATTTTGGACAAGCTGGGTGTCGGTTTTACTAACTATGCCGACGATACCCAGATTTTCCTCGCCCTGACAGGGGACTACACCACTGATGCGAACTCCATCAAGCAGATCTTTTCATCCATCCAGTCTTGGATGGCGGCCAACTTTTTGGCCTTGAATGACAGTAAAACTGAGCTGATAATTCTCGGCACAAGGCAACGATTGAGCAAATTGGGCCCTGACTATATGCAGTGTACGATTGCTGGCCACGTCATCCCTGTTGCCTCAAAGGTGAAGACTTTGGGAATTTATTCGGATGCTCATCTTACAATGCAACGACACATTGCATTCCTGCCATCCTCTTGTGCTCCATCAGATCAGACCCTATTTATCGGCAAAGAATAGGGCGTTAATAGCTGGTGCCCTAATTAATGCTAGACTCGACTACTGTAACAGCCTTTTGGCTGGGACCTCAGAGACCAACTTGAACAAGTTGCAAGTGGTTCAAAATGGTGCCGTACGGGCCATATTTGGCCTGAGACGCGGTGACCATATTTCTGCCTTAAGGGAAGCCGTGCACTAGATGCCACTTAGGAAAAGAATTTTGCATGAATGAATGAATGAATTTGAATTTATTAAGCGCAATGACGACTGTCCGTAGACTTCGCGGCGCATCAGAAACAATACAAAGTACAAAAATACAAGGAATTATGTACAAGTAAGACAGATAAATAAATGCTTATGACTAAAAAAGATAATAGACAGCACATAATAAGAGCAATAGATAAAACTAGTAGAAGGAAGGTTCCTCAGCTCAGATAAGGACAGGAAAGGGAACGGACCAAACTAGACTGACAGCAAGAATTTTTAAGTTCCCATTTGAAAATGCCAAAAGAGGAGATTTGGCGGAGCTCCACCGGGAGGGCATTTCCTTGAAAGAGAGCTGCCAAGGCCAAAGCGCTTGGAGTAGCGCGGGGTGGCAGCCCGATATCTGAGGTGGGATCTCTGGGAATGAACCAGAGAGTGCTAACGGAAGCCAGCCTGGAGGTAGCGAGGTCCCTGCTCATGTAAGGATCGCCACATGATCAGGAGCCCCTGAAAACGGATCAGGTCCCTGACCGTGAGCCAGCCCAGCGCTCGTCTGGCGCCCGAGACGTGGTCCCGCGTGTGAAGGTTGAAAACCATGAGCACCGCCCTGTTCTGGACATGTTGCAGTCTCAGGCAGTCCTTTGCTGTTGTGCCAGAGTGGAGTGCTAGGCAGTATTGATTTTTAGACCAGGCCAGGGAGCTGCATAGAATCGCCCTATGGGAGGGGGTGAGAAGGGGCAGCAAAGGCTGCAGACCGTTTAACTGGAAATAAGGCACCCTGGAGGCCATCGATACCTGGTGCAAGGTGGAACCTTTCTGGTTAAACCAGACACCCAGGGTTTTTACGACCTCCACGGGTTTGGGCTGTTCGCCGAAAGAGGGGGGCCAAGACAAAGCTGGGCCGGTGGAAGGGGCAACGAGGCCGGATCTTAAGAACTCGGTTTTGCCCTCGTTAAGAAGTAACCAGTTGGAACCCATCCAGCCACGAACAGCCTCAAGGCAGGACACCAGCTCCTGTCCCTGGAAAGAGCTTTCGTGGAGGTCGACAACCAACTGAGTGTCATCGGCGAACATCTGCCACGCAAGACCAGAGCCCTCCAACAGATTCGCCAGGGGTCTCATGTAGATATTAAACATGATCGGGGACAAGGAGGAGCCCTGGGCCGCGCCACAGGGAATTCCCCTTATACCCGAGCGAGCACCCCCGATGCGGATCTGTGAGAAGCGGTTGGATAAGAAAGATCTGCACCAATCCAGGGCGGTGCAGAGATACCCGCCCGCCGCTCCAGTTGTTGGAGGAGGACTTCATGGGCAACCGTGTCAAATGCTGCCGAGTGGTCCAGAAGCACCAAGGCCATTGGCACAAGGTTTACTAGGTGGTATAAGAAGGTGGGAGTGTGTGGTTAGATAGTGGGAGGGGCGAGACAGTGGATCAGTGTATTGGGTGGGGGTTGAGAGAGGAGGCAGAGTGGCAGAAAAGAAAAAACAAATGAAAAATGAATGCAGCCGCTGTAGCTTAATGTTTGAATTCGGTATTTGTCTCCCGTATTTATTTATTTATTTATTTAATTATTTGTACAGCGCCCAAGCCCGAGGGCATCGGGGCGCATGGTTACAAGGTACCAGTGAGAGTGGTGAGCGCAGCACAGTGTAAGTCCGAGGGTCATTCCGTTGGGTTGGGCCACGTTCAGGCGAGGAGGCTAGAGATGTTACTGGAACAGGTGGGTCTTGAGTGCGCTTCGGAATCGCCAGTAGGAGGGTACGCCCCGCAGATGGGAGGGGAGGTTGTTCCAACGGGCGGGGGCGATGACTGGGGTGGGGGCGATGAACTGTATTCTCAGTTACAGTCTATGAGGGTGAGTAATTTTAAAACAAAATCAGGAGGAAATGCTGTTTGCATTTCAAAAATACATTTTGGTTAAAGGGACCTTGCAGCCCAACGGCTTTTTTTAACATTTAAAGCAGTAACGTAACTTACTTGCACTATTGAGTTCCGTTACTGAAAATATTTTCCTGGTCTGATAAGTGCCTCTTCTCCCTGGCAGTTGCGTAATGCAGTAACTGCCAGGGAGAGAAGCCCCATCTCGAGTTTCATTTCAAAACCCAGACGGAGTTTAGAAACGCACGCGTGTTTCGGAGCCAATGATTTTTTTTCACAGAAGCAGTGAAAAAAAAATAATTGGCTGCTGGGTGCAGAGGGAAAAAGTATTACAATGTAAACACCACAGGTATTGTGGACACAGTCCAACTCAAAATGGCTTCAGCCAGGGAAGAAAATCAAGCACTGAAAGCGGTCGTATTATATAGCTTTAGCAATAAAAACAAGAGGCATTGCATTCAGGAAACTAAGAACACAAACAAAAAACTAAACGCGGAGGACTGAACTGTGCCTTCCAGATTTGGTTGCAATAGGGGAGAGGCAAGAATACAATGAGCGAACTAACTCATTCCTCACTCAGCGACCAATCGGGTACATTCTTTTTCTTCCAATTCAGCACTTTAGGCCTGATTCACAAAGGAGTTTCGTGCCTCTCACGCATTTCGTCCGCGTAAGTCCTATTGAAATCAACAGGACTTACGCAGACGAAATACGTAAGATGCACGAAACTCCTTCGTGAACCAGGCCCTAGGAGTGGAGCAATGTTGTACAAAACCCCATAGAACCCCATTCCCAAACATCACTGTATGAAGAATCCCATTACTAACTGGGATCACTGTGTGATACACTTGTACCTAGTGACGAACAATCGAACTGGTGGGGTGTCTGTCTCTAAGCTTTACACTAAAGCGCCGGTGATATACATTGATGAAGGTGAAGAGAAGGGAGCGGTGACTTTAATCATGCACACTATTGCTTTGATTTTTACAGTACTAGATTAGAGACATTTTATGCTGATAGAATGTAATCATTGACAGAATTACTGCTTTCATTCAATGCTCTGAAAGACTTATCTTAAAATAATTGCCCAGATATCAGACATTTTTTTAACGCCTGAATAATGGCATTCCCTGATAACAGAGTAACCAAGAGGCTGGGCCTCACCTGCTTACCTTTCAGTTTCCATGGCTGCTTTAGTCCTGTCAGTCTGCAAGGGCATGGAAACTGACAAGGACTTGGCTGAGACACAGAGACACACATGGAGCCAGTGAGAGACATACATGGTGCTCTATCGCCCCCAGGTGGCCAGTAGTAAATCAGCAGTTGGAGCAGTGCGGATTGCTTGGCTATTTCTTACTCCTTTTCAGTTTCCCGGCACCTTCGGCCCATGTCACGTGAGTATGCAGGGCTCAGAAATGGCCCAGCACCAAGGCCGGTTTAAAAAGCAAGAAAAACAAACCTGGAAGCAGTTATAAAGAGCCAGGATACGATCTGTGTTTAGCCAGAAGGCTCCCCGGGGAAAGATACATCCGGCTCCCCACTCAAGGCAAAGAATGTGTTTTTGTCAGGCTTTTTTTTGTCCATACCTTTTCCACTGTTGACAGTAGAAACATCTGCAGATTCTGACGTTTTCTTATGGCCTGTCTCCATTGGCTCAACAGGTGCGCAGCCTGCGGCCTCCAGGGTGTGGGGCCTGCCCAAAGTAGCTGCAGGGAAGAGATAAGTATAAAAGACAGGCACCGCTCTAAGGCCCTGATTACGAGTATTGACGGTAAAACCGTCGGTAACAGAGTTACCGACGGTTTTACCGTAAAAAAAACCTCCCGTCATAATTAAAGCAAATTGGTATTTGCACTGAATTAACTTTGAACATTACAGTAATAAGTATAAAAGGCGAGCACTGCTTGTCTTTTTTACTTATCGGCTCCCTGCAGCCGGTTTGGAGGCAGCCCAACACTTGGAGGGGTGGAAGCTGCCTCCAAATGGTGGGTGCACCTAATTCACTCAAGCATACTTGGCAGGGTCAGAAATCTTTTTCCTGGCCCCGCACAGTGCGCAGGACGGCCCCTATGCAGGCGTAAGCGCACATTGCCCTCTGCGCATGCAGACCTGCACACGTGCAGACCCGGCACCTCCCCACAACCTTGCATAGTTCCGCACACTGTGGAAGGTGAGGAGGGGCGTCTGCCGGGGGGCTCAGAATCAGGCCCTGCTTGTCAGTTGCCAGAAAGTGGGTGGCAAAGAACAGGGAGTTTACCAAAACCCAGCTCTTGCTTCGGCTGAAAGAACCACCCATCCTTCGTGTCCTTTTTGTCTGGTGGCACGTGGTGGTGCCGAGGTGTTCATCAGCTGGAGTAGTATTCTAGAAAGGCGAGAGGGTCAGGCTTCGTGCAATAACAATAACATTCCCACAAGATTTGGGCGACGCAATTTAATTGCACACATGTTAAGTTTCAACATGTGCAGAGAAGCGAATACAACATTCCTTGAGACAGAATGTAACCTTACAGGGCAGCATTTACACTTGAAGGATTAGGAGTTGTGCATGAAGATTCCAGAAAAAAACAAAACAAAATTCACAACAAACAGCTCATATTTTCAAACAAATGTAATTAAATGTACCCACTCAAACACAAATATGTAAATAAACTGGCGCAGAGACATATCTAAGGGGAGAGAGCACCCCGCCTTCCCTGGCCCACATTATACACGCCTCCCGAGCTTTGCATACCATACTATTTGTATAATTCAATGATTTCAGGAGCACCTTCCTCCTGCAGCACTCTGCAGGTCCCTCTGTAACAGGAGTGCTGTCCTCAGGGGACATTCCCCCTTTGTTCACTGCTGTGTGGGGGGCAGACCTGCTCCAGAGAGGCACCAGCTGAAATAGCTGAAGCAACACAGACTGCTTGATGCTTGCGTTTATGTAAATTCTGGTAACATGTGTGCAGCCTGCATGCCAGCTTAAATCTTAAAAGGATAGCTCGGCGGGTTTAGCACACGCTGTATAAATCAACGTGCCAGAGATCATCACATATCCTACAGCGTCCAACCCTATTGAGCTACATCAGCCCTCGTAGAAAGGTTTCATATCCCAGTCACAGCGAGATAACTCATTGAGGTAATGCACCTGCTGCATCGGTGGGCACGTGTTACCCGCAGGTCGCAGATTTCTATTCCAGTAAAATATAACCACAGATATTACCCAGCTGGTTAGATCTTTGCACTATCTGAGTTTGCACACATTCTCCATTCCTGTAATGATAGCTTGGTTAGTCAACGTGCCTGTTGTAGAGACTGGATGTATTGCAATGCTGCCCATAAGAGAGAAGTACAATGGGACCCACAGAACCTAGATATAGTAAATGTGCCCAAAACATCCAGGTATAGCAACAGCACCCACAGCGGTATAGCAACAGCACCCACAGAGGTACAGCAATAGCACCCACAGAGGTACAGCAATAGCACCCACAGCGGTACAGCATTAGAACCCACAGCGGTGCAGCAATAGCATCCATAGCGGTACAGCAATAGCACCCACACAGGTACAGTAATAGAACCCACAGAGGTACAGTAATAGAACCCACAGAGGTACAGCATTAGAACCCACAGAGGTACAGCAATAGCATCCTCAGCGGTACAGCATTAGAACCCACAGTGGTATAGCAACAGCACCCACAGAGGTACAGCAATAGCACCCACAGAGGTACAGTAATAGAACCCACAGCGGTATAGCAACAGCACCCACAGAGGTACAGCAATAGCACCCACAGAGGTACAGCAATAGCACCCACAG
>JAVSBX010265945.1:0-13786 GCA_033119125.1 Desmognathus anicetus
GGTGTGGGTAGTTTTGGAGGTGTTGAAGCCCTGCAACGTAAACTGAGAGCCTCTGGCGAGGCGCTGAAGGGGGCGCTGTCACCACATGGCTGGCTGATCAGGAGGCCTACTCGCTGCATAAACCGGCCCGAAAACATTTTAAACGAAGGGTGACTATGGTGTCTGATATCGATCATCAATTGCAAGCGGATTTAATGGATATGGCTCAGTTTCATGGGGATAATGACGGTTGTAGATACATTCTAGCGGTTATAGATGTTCTATCAAAATATGCCTATGTCAGACCTTTAAAGGATAAAGGAGGGGTCGCTGTATCCGCGGCGTTTAAAGACATATTCAAAAAGGGTAGAGTCCCCCGCAAACTACAGACGGACGCCGGGAAGGAGTTTTTAAATAAACCGCTAAAAACCCTATTAAAACAATATAAGGTACACCACTTTATCACCCATTCAGAAGTCAAAGCGGCCATCATAGAACGATTCATACGAACCTTTAAAACACGTATATGGCGTTACTTTACCGCTAAAAACACCCGTAGGTATACTAACGTGTTGCAGGATTTCATAACTGTGTATAACAACACATACCATAGGTCTATTAAAACCACCCCTGCTACGGTAACGCCCCATAACTCGTTAGAGATTTGGAAAACCCTTTACGGACAAAAACTAGTTGTAAAGAAATCACGACCACCCTTAAAAACCGGGGACCATGTCCGTATATCTAGATTAAAGGGGGTCTTTACTAAAGGTTATGAACAGAACTATAGCGACGAGATTTTTATAGTAGATGGGGTGGCTCGCAAGGAAGGAGTTTATGTATACAACCTCGTTGATTATCAAAACGAAGTTGTGAAAGGTATTTTCTACCGGGAGGAGATTCAAAAAGTTAGCAAGGACGAAAACAGGGTGTACAGAATAGAAAAAGTTATCAGCACTAAAGGCCGGGGTGCTAGGAAGCAGTGTTTAGTCAAATGGTTGGGGTGGCCCGAGAAATTTAACAGTTGGGTCAGCGCGGCTTCCGTAGAAGGTGTCGGTGAACGAGGTTAAAACAATGGATAACCAAGCCTTCGCCATCATCCTGCCCAGCAACGCATCCCTCGATACGTTCCCCGATAATCAGATATCTAATTTTACAGTACAGCTAGCTAAACCTGTAAATTTAGAAGGGCGGTGGGCTGTAGGGTTGACGGAAATTCAATACGTTAGAACGTGGGACACCATCAGTACTAAACAGGCCGTTTTTACCCTAAAGAAGAGCAGTCTACCGGATTCGATAAAGGGGTATTTCCAAGGAGGTCACTATGCCACAATAGTCGATCTTTTGAGATCCATCAACAGAGCTATAGCCACAAACCTACCGCAGTATCCTGAAACACTACTCTACTATGATGAGTATCAGAGGCGTGTTATTCTGCAAAGCCCAGACGATAGCGTTAAATTCACATGCGCGGGAAAGCTCCGCAACATATTAGGCACTGTAGTGCAGGTTCATGAGAAACCACCGCCCGTTGACAACACCAGGGCGGATATATACGGTGGGTCATACAATTTGTTGGTATATAGTGATATTGTAGAGTATGAAAGAGTGGGTGATAGTTACGCTCCGCTGTTGAGAACCGTACAAGTCAAGGGAAATAACAACGAGGTGGTGACCCTGAAATACGACAAACCGGACTACGTCCCCGTCTGCAAAAGCCATTTCGACACCATCAACATCCAGATAAGAGACGACCAAGGGGAGCTTATACCGTTTAAATACGGTAAGATCTGGCTACGACTCCACTTCAGACCTCTGCACTCTAACTACTAAGACATCATGATGGCGATCATGAAGAATCACGGCGACCCCCGGGCCTACATGGAATATTACAAATCTCAAGCGGGGTTTGGCGACCAGCCCTATTTCACAGGAGCCCCGGTGATGTACGGGGCGGGTCTCGGGGGTATCTTCAGAAGTTTCTTTCGACGCGCTATGCCCTTCCTGCGAAGGGGGTTCGAAATAGCTAAACCACACTTGAAATCGGCAGCCGGGAGTATCGCCAAAGAAGTGGCGGGTGGTGTGACAGCGGCCATCGCTAAACGCATTAATAATGAGAAAAAGGGTGAACAAAGAGGTGACGGCCTCATTTACAGATTGCGCGGCGGTGTTAAGAGGAAGAGATCCGTGAGCCATCAGAGAGGCCCTCCAAGACCCGCTAAGAAAAGACGATCGACCACACCACAATGACGTGTGATCAAAAAGAAGAAGACGCACCACGCTTCTAAACATCAAAGGGGCGGTGATATTTTCTAAGCAAAGATGGCTTTCCTACACAGTGCGTCGGGGGAGTGTGTGAAATCCGAACTAGATCTGTTCACAGTACCACCCACACAAACCAGCATAGAGAACCATTTCTTCCTTGAGGTGTCCCCCTTGGCCGCTCTATCCCCGTTGGCACCCATAGAATTCTACGTGTCGGGGTCCACGGATCTGTATATGGACCTGAACGACACGTTGCTTCATGTGACCTGTAAAATAACAAACGCCGATGGCACAGATCTGGCTGCTGCGGCGCGTGTGTCAACTATTACATACCCCATAGCCAGCATGTTCAGCCAGGTCGATGTGACTTTGGGGGATCGCTTGATAACACAGAGCGATAACATGTACCCCTATCGTGCATACATTGAAACACTGCTAAATTATGGAGCAGACACCATGGACAATCAACTTACCGCTGGTCTTTTCTATAGAGACGCCCCGGCTGATTTCGACAACACGGCGGTGGACGGGAATGCAACCAACCACAGCTTCGTCAAGAGGGTTAGACACACGGCGTTGAGCAGGCATGTGGATCTAATAGGTCGAGTGCATAGCGACATATTCTTCCAAGATAAACTTCTAATCAACGGTGTGGATCTCAAAGTGAAACTGTCCAGAAACTCCGACGCTTTCTGCCTCATGTCCGGCGATGCCGAACAATACAAGCTGGTGTTGCTGTCCGCCAGTCTGTTTGTGAAACGCGTTGTTGTTTCACCCACGGTTAGATTGGCACATGCAGAAGCGCTGTTGTTGTCTAATGCGAAATATCCTATTGAAAGAGTCGCGATGAAGGTGTTCAGCATACCCATAGGCACCCGTGGAACCAGCCAGGACAATCTCTATATGGGACAGCTACCAAAAATTATCATCATGGGGCTGGTTGAAACAGTGGCCCTGTCGGGAGACTACACAAGGAACCCTTTCGATTTCAAACACTGCAACATGAACTATGCAGCTCTGTACAAAGACGGAGTCGTGATACCAGCCAAGCCCTACACCCCCAACTTTACAACCCCCACCATCGTTAGGGAATATATGGGGCTGGTCTCTATCACAGGCAAGCACATGTGTGATAAGGCCATAGCCATCCCCCGTGTAGATTACGGGCGGGGGTACACGCTGCTGGCCTTTGATCTGAGAGCTGACACGGGGTCAACAGGACACTACAATCTCACGAGGAGCGGAAACCTGCGAGTTGATATAAAATTTTCGAGAGCTCTGCAAGGAACGCATTCGCTGATTGTCTGGAGCGTGTTCGATAGTGTGCTTGAGATCAATTCCCAAAGAAATATTCTGTTTGACATATAAAGATCATGAACGGAATACAGATCAAAACATTGCTCACTGAAAATAAAGAAGCCAGGAGAACATTTATCGGTGTGTATGCCAGCGACACAGGACCGCGGGTGGTACCCCGCAACAGACCGATCAGCCTCGTGATGAACACGGACCCTCAAACTAAAGGCGGAACACACTGGATCGCTTTGTGGCTAACTGGAGACACTGTGACGGTTTTCGACAGTCTCGCACATTTCCCGCACCACCCCATATACGCCGGAGTTCTCACAGACTATGTGAAATCTTTAGCCACGAACGTGTGCTACACTGCAACCCCCGTACAACATGAGAAAGCTATTACTTGCGGACACCACTGCGTGTTTTTTATTTGTAAGATGGCTGTGTTGGGGTCGATGCCCGCCGTCTTTAAAATGTATAGCTCTAATCTACGGGACAATGACAATATGGTTGTTCGCTATGTGTCTAGAAACCACGCCCCCCACTCAAACTGTGGTAGACATCTTTACACCCTTTGTCAAAAATGTAAAACAATTTGCGACACTTGTTGAAATAAAAACATTGAACGACACGAATAACAACTCTGAGAGTTTTATTTTAAAAAAAATGTTGTTTATTCATTTGTAAAACTTTGTTACAGAAAATGAAAAAGAAAAAGGTTAAACACACGGATACAGCGTAAAACAACACAACACTGATCATATTGTCTAATAACAATAGACATAGGTTCTTAATACCGGAGCCAGCTCTCGTTGAGCCCTTCTTTCAATCCTCTATAAGCCTGTTTAGTGTTGAAACCCCCTGCATCGTCGTATGTCATGCTGGCTGTGGGTCTTTTAGTCCTGAACCCTTTATCACGCCACTGTTGGTAGGTGGTGGGTTGGGGTGTTGGTGGTGGTGATGGTGGAGGGGTCGCCTGTGGGGTGGCCAGAGGTGTGGTAAACTTTAAATTTTCAATGTAGCGACGTTGTTTTGCATTCCCCACAGCAGCCCCTGGTATATTCAGTTCCGCTATAGCCTTTGTAAACTCATCCCACCCGTTGGGGGTATTTGCCTGCGTGATGTTCTGTTTGCTTGTGACGGCTTTCACCAGATCGTACATATTAGAACCGACAACCACCCGGCCTTTGTAAAGAAACTCGCCGCGATCGTTCCAAGTCGCCAAGTCTTTCTGCCCCTCCATTTTATTTAGTATCATCTCCCCTCGCCTTCTGTTTGCGTCGCTAAGGGCGTTCACCACCTCAGACATCACGCGATCTGTAACGACAGGGGGTTTAACCTCGACGGGTTCACCAGGGGGCATGATTAGCGTCAGTTTACTCTTCTCAGTTTCAGCCTGCCTGGTGTGGTTTAGAAACTTGTGGAGAATGTTAGAGTATAGGTTCGCTTTGTCATAATCCGTCAGATCGGTTCTGTTCAACACTTCACGCATTTCAGAATCAAGACGTTTGGTTTCTACCTTGCGAATATCCCAATCTTCCGTCTGTGTAGGGGTTAACCGATCCAGTTGATGTTTATCAACAAGAAACATTTTATGGGCGTGCTCCATCACTGCCTGCTGAACAGACTGGTTAGCAGAGGCAGGGCGATTGAAATGAGCTGGCCGATGAACCCACCAGACTGCGTCGCTAGTTTTCTTTTGGTCTTCACACCAACACGTTTGTTACAAAGCTTTTTCACAACCACCTTCTTCTTTTTCAAAGCAGTTAGCTGATGCGAAGTGAGTGGAACACGTCCCTTTAACGTGTTCTTAGCGATCTCCGAAATGGCCGTTATCAAATCATCGCTGGCCGTGGCTAGAATGGCCTTGCGCTGCTGGGGGGATGCGTTTACAAGCAGCCGCAGCAGCGGGAAATTTCTTCGAATGCGTGCTGACATGGTGGGGGTTTCTGTAGATACTGAGCGGGCAGATTATCTATGGGTCTTTTTACCGGTCTTTTTAGGCAGATAGACGGCTGTGGGCCCCGGTGGGAAAATATCTGTGCGTAGTCTATAGTCTTCGGGGGTAGTTGTTTTTAAATCAATTAAGAGATAACCGTAGGGTTTACTAACCGCATCTTCATAGGCCTCCATGAAAAAATGTGTTTTGGAGGGGTACATCTGGCGCGCTATCACAGACAGCTGTTGTTTGTCACGTGGGTTTTTAAACAACACAATGTAGCTGGCGTTTAGAGAGATGGACCTGTTGTTTTTACCCTTGTTGAATATATTCTGAACGATATAACAAATACTGAGGTTACGGTGGTGCGAGTATTGGGTAAACGCCTTCTCCAATTCACCGCTGTGACCTCCTTCCGTCATCAAATCATCTACGATAATAAGATTAACCTTATCAGGAGGCAGCAAATGGTCGTCGTTGAGAGTTTCAGGCATCCCCTCCACGAAGCGGAGATATCTAATCTGCTGCTGTAGAACAGTGTACAGAGGTTGCCAACAGCTGTATAGCCACACGATATTGGTCGGTACCTGGGATAGCATAGCTGGGGCATTTTCCAAGAGTTTTCTAACAAAGTAACTCTTTCCGCAGCTGGAAGGTCCCGCCAGAATACACGCAAAAGGGTGCTGTAGTCTAACATCCATATTGTGTTATGTTCAATAACCATACGGATATGTTAAACCATTAGGCGATAGCACCCGCTTATCAAAGACAACGCGTAGAGTCTTTTGTAGGGTGTTTGTGTTGATTTCCCACCTTTTATTATCGCGCACTATACAAGGTTGCGTTACAACGATACTAGGCGCCTCCTCACCCCTAGCTCCTTCCGCGTACGAGTGTACAAGATCTTTTAAACTGTCAAAGTTTATGGCCACATTGTTGTTCACGTTAAGCCTGATGCCTTTCACCTTCATCACTACAGCGCCCAGAGATGTACGGTAACCATATGTTTTAGGTCCACCTGATACAAACTCCACGATATGCTCGTCGGGTTTCAGTTCGGAGGTCAAATCCCCTAAATAGTCGCCGGTCGGTGGGTCTACATCTCCGGGGCTGCTGACAAATATGACGGAGTCTGTATCCATGTACAGTACACGTTCCTGTAAGGGTTCTAGGACCTGATGCAGTTTTAACCGAGCGTGTGCTGTTGTGAAAATAGCTATAAAGATGTTAACGTTATCTGTTACAGTGGGGTATTCGGTGGCGTATTGCCAACAGAGACACGCTGTTTCATCATCTATGAAGGTGCAACTGTTAATAACATAGGCGTTGTCAAACAAAAAGGCGTGAAGAACTGTGGGGTCTGTGATGATGCTTGTTTGCGACAGGTTGACTCGTTGGGCAAATTTACCCCATAGAGAGTTGAGACATAATTTAGCCAACATTCTTCTGGCCGGGTTCTCCTCAATATGCTCAACCCTCAGTCTTATACCTTGATGTTTGTAGTAATCATCAATGTACGTCTGTTTACTACGTTCATCGTTACACCATGCGGGGAACCCCGACGCCTCCTGTTTGTCACGGAGAAACACCTTGATGTAGTCGCAAAACAATTCCACCGTCACATCGTCAAAATGCCAGACCTCGTGTATACGGCGTAAAGTGTACCCTTGTTTTAGAGCGGCCTGCACCTCGATGGTGGTCCAAGTACCTTTCAAACATCTCTCATCGTCAGAGTGTTGACAAACGGCCTGCTTTAACTCAACACAAGTACGACAGAGTGGAAACATCAATTTACCACCGCTGCGGTAGGGTAGGATGGGTATGTACACACCGCGTGGCGGGTTCACCTCGCATCGGATCAACCCAAAATATTCATCGACATGTTCAAAATCTTGATAAATAATCTTAGGATGACCTAGCGGGTAGGGCTTGTCGTGGTTGACCGAGGGGTATAGACTGGTAAAGTCCAAATAATGGATTTTTTCCCCCTCTACCGCCTTGTGATACATCTTAACGGTGCTTGTCCTACCACCAAATAGTGCATCTCGGGGTTTTATCGGTTCTGGGAAGTTTTCAGTTTTGAGAAACTGTATGACGGACTGGTCCTCCCGCACCATAGTGTCCCACTCGTGTTCCCAAATGTCGACAAAACGGAATCCGTGTTTAATGAAGAATTCTTTTTTCAGCAGGGTGCGCTTGTGGAGGACCGCGTTGGTCATACCCAAATGTTTGTTATACACCTCCGGTGTATAACATTCGGGGCACCCGTGATAGTAACAACCGTTAAACTCGTACGCAGTTGCTACCCCATTTACAATGGCAAAACCGTCTAAATAGTAATTGCCGTATTGTTTCTCCCCATAGGCTGTTAAGGCGTGTTGCATCGACACGTTTGCCATTTTAGCCCGATACAGAAGCCAGTGTATGGCGGGGGTTGAAATACGTGTCTGGCTTTTGTGATAGTCATCTTTCGGGAGCAGAGCGATGGTGTTTTCTTGCAGATAAATCTTTCGAAATATCTGCATACACGTGCTGGCTATGGTAAGCGTTTGAAATGGGTCTACAAACTCGACCGTGGTTTTTTGACCAGTGTGACGACAAACTTCCAACTCCCGTTTGGTCATCTCTATGATACCGTCTCTGAACAAGTTGCAAGCATTCCTTAAAATGTCTACATCTTGCTGACAATAAGATTTCAACTCTTCTCTGAAGTTGAACACCTTATGTCGGTTGTCGTTGTACCACGTCAAAAACTCCTCCTTCTCAGAGGGCATCATATGTTCAACGCCGTAATAATGTATATCGGGCATGGGTCCGATATAATCTTGGTTAGCCTTGGTGTTAAAGAAATGTGGGAACGAGCCCTTACAACCGGGGAATCCGAATGCTTTTGGTAGGCGCGCTAACTTCATGGGTAGGAAGTTTAAAGTATCGATAAACCTTATTCTAAGGGTCGGGACATCGATGGTCATAAGTTTAGCACCCATCGCTATCACATCGATTTTCATTTTCTCACGGATGAGTTGTCTGATGACAAAGAACGAGTCATAACCGCCCGAATTATGGGCCAGGAATGTGTAACCGGTGTATTTTACAGTTATAAAGTGACTGATAAAATCGGTAACACACTCGTCCCCTTCAAATTCCCAACACGTGTCATCCGTCAAATGTTTCGCGTAGATGTAATTAGGCTCGTGTATGAAATTTTCTTGACGACACTCCATGTCGAAAACAACATAACCGTTGGTCGGTTGAGGTTTTTTACCACGTCCCATATAACACATATGTGTATCGACGTTTTTGATAACAACACGACACACCCCGCAGATAGGCCCCTCACATTGTTTTTTGTTGATACATTTGGCCCTACCGCATAAGCAGCATTCGCGATAGGAGTCACACACCACTTCATCCGTTACGGCTTTTGCAACGTGTGTTTCTAAACACGGTTGTGATCGGGCAAAACACAAGCAGCGAGGACATTTCAGGGGTGGCTCGTCTGAAACCCTACAGCACTCGTCTCTGAGACAGAAGGGACAGTGGTACTGACAACTGTGGCGTTTACGGTCTTTAAATGTTTTCAGACAGTGTTTACAAACATTATCCGCACCCAGCAGTCCTTTTAAATTCAAAATCGCATAATAATGCGACTGACAGTAAAAAACATACAAGGTGCCGGCGTTTGCATTGGGGGTGTTTGGGTAAAACCGCCACGCCCCATCATTGAAGGTTAGGATTTTGATTTGTCTCTTTAGAGCTTTTTCAAATAACGGGATTTGTGTAAAATCAACCGCCGTATCTATTGGGAGGTTTAGCTCGCGATGTAGCTGGATGGCTTTTTGAAATATTTCAGCATCGTTGCTGTCCCGCTGTAGTAACCCTAAAAGACTAGCTGCGAAACATATGTGTACATTGTCGTAACTAAAGTCGAGTAAAAATTTCTTTTTGTTTTTGATTATGTGAGACCCCAAAAGTTTGTTAATGTTTTTGGGGCGCCCACCGTCTCGAGGGCGTACAACTAAGGTGACAATTTGCAAGGGTGCGTAAGCTAATATCTCAGCCTTGCTCTGTAAGAGTTTTGTGACGTTTTCCAAAAATTGTACGGGACAGAACAGATCACCTTGTGTCCGCCGTGTGTATAACGCGTTTTGTAGATTTTCACTGCTGAACCTGATTTGTACAAAGTCTCGGGGGCCCACAGTCTGTAGCACACGTTGAATTAGCATTTCTAACACCCCCGTTATAACGCTTATGGCCTGTGTGAATGATGGTATCGTGTCTAGATTAATGAATCTAAATTGTTCGTAATACTCCACAGCTTGATGTCTATCGTAAGCCCTGTCGTATTCACGCAGTCTTTCTAAGAACACATTCACATCGTTAGCGTTAGAAGTGTTTTCAGGTTGGGGCGGGGGTAACAACGCGACTTGCAACGTGTCCAACGGTATTGTGGTTAGCGGGGTTTGTGGAGGGTCACCTGTTTGTTGGGCGGGTTTGGCTCTAGAAAGACATAATCTAGCCTTCTTCAGACTTTTAATGACGCGTTTACGCGATTCACGCAGCATAGACCATCTTTTACGTGTTTTTTTGTTTTTGAGTTGGAAATTCCTAATACACCCACCCGTCTGAATCGACTTATTTAAGGTGTTGTTTAGTCACAAGGGTCTGGGTAGGCTGTTTGTCATAGACTTCAAGGCCTCTAATGATGTAGCACCACTATTAGAGTTTGCAGGTCGCTTATACCGTGCGGGGTTTTGTGGTGGTGGTAGCGATGATGATGGCTCCTGGTGATGGATTTGGACCTGTGTTGTAGTGGTGCGTTGTTTTTTACCCACTTTGGGTACCGCACAATCTCTGTTATCGGACGGCGGCACCGCCGCAACATCTGTAGACACGTTTGATTTTACAAAGAGCGTAGCCCCGCTCCTTTTTTCCCCCCTCACTGGGTAGCATTGGCTAATAGCAGTTTCATCTCGATACCAGGGCTGAACTGCTGTGGGGTTTGCGGTTGTGGGCTTGGCGGGGGTGAGATCTGTGGAATTGGTGGTTCTGGGGGTGGGGGTTGTGGAGTTGGCGGGGGTGAGGTCTGTGGGGTTGGTGGCTACTGGGGTACAGGGTATGGTTTCTTTAAACTGTCCATCAAGATTGGTCTTATAAAACTGCATGATGTGTGTGACAGCTTTAAAGCACTCTTCGATTCTAACTTTCAGATTATCATCAACATTTTGATTACAGTACTTATACATACTTTGACCTTCGAACAGCATAGCGTTGTAAAGATCTTTAAGCTCGTTATTAACCGCCTGTGTCTGCGGTAGTTCATCGGAGTTTGAATTGAGCCCTATTTCAGCCAGGTCTGACATTGTTATCACAGGGAGCGTCGCCATATCGGGTGTACAAAGATTTACTATTTCATCATGCTGTGTGTACATTACAGATTTGTTGGGGGTATCAACCGGTTCAGCTCTGTAACCATCCGTGACAGTTACTTCAGAAGCTTTCACACCGCCCTGAGCCGCTTGGTCGATATCTTCAACAAGGCTACATACCGCTGGGTCTAACACATCCATGCCTACAAGCGCGTCATACGCTATACACGCCTGTTGCGTGTTAACGTTGAGATCTTCACCACCATCACCAAAAAACCCACCCGCCTCTAGAGCGTCTAACACAATACTCTGTGCAACTATGTCCGCATCTCTAGAAGGATCGTGGGTGTTGATAGCTGTAGGTGCGGTGTAAGGCTGATTAGCCGCTCCTTTTTGGGTATAGAATGAGAGCACATTTTCACTTTCGTCTCTTGTAAGAACCTGCGAATAGGCTTCACTCTGGGGGGTTGCTAGAGTTAACATCTGCCCTATATGATACATAGTTACTGAATCTGTTTCCACCCCCACAATAGCTAACGGGTTAGAAACTACCGATCCTTTGTCTGCGGGTTCGGAACTATCACCGTTTGGAACATTACACTGTGTGTTCTGTGCTACACCATCTGAATCATAATCGGACACAGCGTCATATTGGGGACCTGGTGTTACAGATGTTTTTTGGTTAGCTGTGGGGGCAACAACATCAACAGGTTCTGGTACATTGTTAATAACATTTAAACCTACCACATCGATCACATTTGTTCTTGAGTCACAGACTTTCTGTTTTTTTTTAGATCCGCTTACCGGCGTGACACTGTCTTTGTGACCGCGCTTCCTTTTAGTTTTTGCATTGTCTTTCACCTTGCTGCAGGATAGATCCAAGGGACCACTACATTCCACAACAAATGTCGATGGCGGTTCACATACCGCAACACGTTCCCCATTTGATGTCGACGGTTGCTCACGTAGTGTACCATTGTTTTTGCAGGTCAGGTCCAGAGGGGTTTCCACAATGTCTGCGGCAATGTTAATAGAATGAGTTGTCGGAGGTGGCAAATGCAAAACGATACCCGCAACCCCTGTTGTCTCGCTAGCAACATGAGACGCTTTGGGCTCGACGTTTTTCCTCCTCCTTTTTAGTGAATTCTTCCGTACGACGGTATCAGTAGAGTCGCGGCATCGCACAGCCTTGGGGCGAGGCATGGCACCTTTTGTGTAGGCCCCGAGTCCCCGCTTCTGTACTTTGTCCGCGGGTGATCTACAAACGAGCAAAAATAACAACGTATTATTATTTGTTCAACGTGTTGAAAGAACAAGAGAAAAAAAGGTGTGATGTAAAAGAACAAGAAAAATAAGAGGGAGGGAGAAAGATCATAGAGGAATAAAACTTTTTTTTAATTTAGAAAAGGGTGATCTGAACAGGGCGGGCTGAGGTGTTTTTGGGGTAGTAGGATTTGTTATGATGTTTTCGGGGCTGAATTAGGGCTAGGTTAGGTTAAGGGCAAACAGTTGCAACGTGTAGTTACCTCATTTTGTTTAAACTGTTGTTTTCTCCCGATATCCCGATGAAGAAGGCTTCGGATCGTCAAATACGCACTTTAACACCGTCGCTTTAAAACAAAAATAAAAATAACAACGTTATTAGACACAAAACATTTTATAAAACAATTATGTCTATGTTTCCAAAATACAGAAACACCAACGTACCTTTTTCCCAGTTATATAATGTAGAACCGGTTATGAACACGGCGGTCTGTTGCCAGCTTCAGTATACAGATCCAGAAGACAACTTCAAACCGTCTGTGTCGATAGGTCAGACGCTCATGTCGGGTCTTGGTTTTTCTAAACACGTAAAGAGGTGTTAGGAGGGTCAGCTTTGTATATATATAAAACGTGTTCCGGGGTGTTGACAAATCTTATCTCTAAAAGCACATTTTGCAAGAATCACGTTGTGTAGAACCACATCCCGTAAACAACGAACACATGTATTCCAAAAACCTTTTTTTGTCGTTCTAGCGTATTTTTTGGGAAACAGGAAGATGTTCATAAACTGTACTTATTGATTACGTCTTTGTGTGTTTGACATGACAATTGAGTGGCAGGAAGACGCTAGCAAGCTGCTGTCAATGATTGCGTGTCGTGTCCTTGAAACTTCATGACAACAGGGTATAGCAAAGAGCGTTGTCAGCAATACCACAGCGCCAGAAGCAGATATCCCACTGTACTACGTCACCGGGAACTCGGGGAAGCGTCCGCCACTCAAACCCCCTTTGAGCGACGGCTGTAAGGTCAACCGAAGGGCGACCGGGGCACGCTTTTTGACTGACGGGTAAAAGCGCGCCTAAAGGACGAGCGGATGCACCTGCAAGGACGGGGTGGAGCATGGACGGTCGGGGGTAGTTTTGACTGACAGCGGCCAGCAAGGGAGGGGTCGCTCGGCGTGGGAATAGCTTTTGACCGACGGCTCCGAACAGCGGCGGAACTGGGCGGGTTGGGAATCGCGCTTGATCGACACCGCCACAGCTGCAGGCGGAGCGCGCGCGGGGTGGGAAGCGCTTTTGGACACAGCTACCGTATAACGCTAAGAGCCCGATCCACATCGTCACATAGGAACACAGTCTATCGAACACACTTGACAGACGGCTGTATTCATAGCGACAATAATTAAGACAACTATTAAATATAACAGACCGATTAAATTAAGACCACGATGGACGGGGCGCAATGATGGACGGGGACGGTGATGGATGATGGGTGTGGTCGCTGGCCCAGGGAGGGGTGGGAGGCAGGGGTTGACAGTGATGGATGGTGACAGTGATTGATGGGGGGGCGTGACACCTGTGAGTGGCAGTCGGAGGAAGCGGGGACGTCATCCCCCCTTCCGGTCGGGCCCGATCCACCAAGCCCCGACCTTTACAAAAGTTGTCAAGTTTGACGA
>JAVSBX010277015.1:0-13735 GCA_033119125.1 Desmognathus anicetus
GGCATAAGGGATCCGAATTCAGATCCCTTATGCCAGTGGGGGCCGGGGGGTGGCTCATTGTACAGCTGACTCTGTCATTGTACAGCTGACTCTGTCAGCTGTACAATGAGCCCCCAGCCCCCTCTGTCCTGCATGGCAGTGGCGAGATTGCGGTGTGCAAACATCGCGATCTCGCCACTGCTGTGCAGGGCAGAAGCGGCTGAAGCTTCCCTGCGCCGCATCAGCTGATTTCAATCAGCTGATGCGGCACGGGGAAAGGGGGCTGGCAATGGAAGGGGAAGCTTGTTCCCCTTCCATTGCGGCCCTCCACGGCTGTATTCCCCACTGCCGTTATTCCTGTTTAGGGGCCCACGCTGTGGGCCACCAAACAGGAATAACGCGGAGGGCGTATATATACGCCCTCCGGACAGCAGAGGGCTATGCGGCGGGCGTATATATACGCCCGCCGCATATAAGGGGTTAATTTTAACCCCCACCCCAGAAAAATTCCTGCGGACGCCCATGAATACTGTTCCTCTGCTTCTCACCCGCTTTCACCATTTCCCTATGTCTCTCACGCTTTATTCATACTGTTGATATGGCCATACGCCCTCATTTTCTAAGGTGTGTTCCTAGTCACTGAGCCAGAAACTGGGGATTCGGAGTGATTACACCTTAAATAAACTCACCTTATTAAACTCGACCTAAAAAACTTGACCTGACACAATAAAATACCATTGTGCTAGTTAAACCCCCCCCCCTGCTACCCCCTTATTTAAGCTTATTTAAGGTGTGAGTAATCATCCAGAACGCAGCTACTAGGAATGTATTTTGGTGGAGGTGCGACGCTTCACTCACGATCGACAGACATCCTATGGCTGTATTCGCCACCAAGCCTAAGGAACGAATAACTGCGCCATGGGCACGTGTGCACGAACGTGAAATACACACAAGTGCACACTGTTGAAAAATAGCCTCAGAGGCTGCCTTGACTAGCTGGCCTGGGTGCTGCTATTCATCAGCCATGCGCGAGAAAACCACCTCTAGGGCACGCTGGCGAATCCCAGAAAATGAGCCCAAATGTCAGTATAGACTGAGAACCTGGTTGTAAGCTAAATACTGAGTGAGGCACTATGTTATGTTATGTTATGTTAAATTGAACTTATATAGCGCCCTTGACCCACATTAAGACATAAATACTGGGCATATTAGCATGTCTGTGACAGATGGGCACTTCTATCCTGTCATTTGCTGCGGCCGTGTTTAACGTCCTATGGCATTAGTGTCCAACACTATCACTGCAAAATGTTTAATTCCTTCGGTCTAGGTCAAGGTAAAGGTAAAGAATATGCTGAAATGAAATACATTAAATAGATACCGCTTGGATTGTTAAAGTCTGCGACCTGGTCGGGTGGGGCAAGGTACATGATTTATAGCGACCCATTGCCGCAATAAATCATAGCCACGCCCCTTGACGGGCCACCTGTCGGAGCCAGGCACACCGAGGGCGGCAGCAAATTCAATTATCAGCACAGTGTGCAGTTTGGCTATAAACTGCTTTGTGAAGCTGACGAGCTGTCAGTGCGCCACTGCAGAGCATTGGCAGCCCTGAGAGATTTGCACATTGGCAAAAGAGCCTACAGCAGCTCGGGCACCACATCAGGCAGCCCAGGGGGGCGGAGGAGGGGAGCTTTAAAACTCTTGAAAGCTGTCAATTACTTTAATTAAAGAGTCCTTCCCTCGTCTTTTCCCTCCTCCACGACCGGGCAGTGAAGGGGCCTCTTTAGATGCCTGGTGCTAATCTGTCACAGCCCTGGGAGCCCCCTATCCCCCCTCAGCCCTCTCAATCCTCGCCCTCACGCTGCGGGGACGGCCCACGCTGAGTGGCAAGGTGTATGTATGCATATAGCCCCCCTTCCCTCCTGCTGGCCCACCTTCAGGCAATGTTGATCCCGCAGAAAGGAGGCGGGACTCCAGGGTCAGTAAAGTAATTAAAACCCCAGTTACACCCGCAATCATTTGAAAACTCCAATGGACGCCCAGGCAGCACGCTTCTAAAGCTCCGCCTCCCCCAACCCCTCTGTGGTGTTTTTATGCCTGAGCCACTTCTCGTATGAGCTTGTGGAGTTGTTTATTACAACTTTTAGCATAGCAGAAAGCTTTTCCGGACATAACTGTAATCAATTCTGTCTTTGTCTGTGCCATAGCTAGCCAGTAGGCGTTACACCTTTGCTTTTCGGTCCACAACACTTTGGGCCTTATTGCCCAAGATGTGCAGTCGCAGCTTTGGCGTGTGCCACACTTCAGTTTTGTGCTTCTTTAGATTGTGGCGCAGCATGCAGTGCATCTTCATCACTTTTGCGCCAGTGCACACTTTTGGAGAAATTTTGACAGAAAAAGGAGTGCAGTTTATGCACTGGAAGTGCTCCAGTTTTGCACCAGATGAGTGCCAATGTGAAATCTGCCACACCTTTGGTGGGTGGAGATTGTAATTCTAGGCAAGACACGGAGGCGAGTATTATGCATTACTTCTTTATTACTACTCACCAGCAGCAAAGAAGAACATTTTGTAAAACAATAACAAACGGTGTGCTGCCCCTTTAAGGGTTCTGTAGTGCACGAGGCACAGGGTACAAAAGGCCGGCAGCAGCACAAGACATCCTCTTCTGATGCTCGCTCGAATTAAACAAAACAGGAGCAAAGTCTAAGTTTGTTGAAACAAGTTCACATAAATAAATCCAATTGCGGACCAATAAGGAACCAATGGAAGGCCATCCGGAAAGGAACTTTCTGAAGAACAGGAATAAACGGTCAGTGTACATCAGAAATGCAGAAATGAGAATCCATGAATCTTCAAGCTGAAACAGAATTGAAGACTGTTAAGGGTTGGGAAGGGTGGGATAATACTCGCCTCCGTGTCTTGCCTAGAATTACAATCTCCGCCCACCAAAGGTGTGGCAGATTTCACATTCTATGGCAAGAGCGGAGGCTCATATTATGCAAGTTTAAAGCCAATTTACAATGTTAGAAGTAACATGAGTAATTGTCTTATGGTAGAAGGTTTTAAAAGTAGAATCATTAGACCAGTCAGCTGCCCTCAAAATCTCTTCCAATCTATCACCTTGGGAAAAGGCTTTAGAGGCCATTGCAGCTCTGGTGGAGTGGGCGCCAAATTGGGAAGTGTCAACTCCAGATTCCTTGATGATGAATATCACCCAATGGGCAATGGAAGTAATAGACACTAGGTTGACGGGGTTTTTGGTAGAAAATGAGTAATTGAGAATGGTCAGGAGACCTAAAGGCAGCTGTTCTGGTCTCATAACATTTTAAACAATTCGAAAAACAAAGCTTTTCATTTTGAGGAAAGACTGGGTAAGAAATCATGGATAAAGCAGTTTTTATTCTCCTGGTAATAAAAAATGTTACTCCCTGTGATGAAAAGGTTCTGTTGTTGATATCTAAAGCTCTTACATAAGAAACTGTCTTGATTGAAATTAAGCACAAAAGCATAGCTGAAAGAAGCTTCATAGAGAGAACATTATTAGGAGGAGAACTAGATAAGAAAGTGAGAACCAACTTGACATCCCAAATTTAGTAATATTTGGGTTTGGGAGGATGATTAATCCTGATAGCTCTTAAAGCTTTCCTGGTAAGGAAATGTTTGCCAATGGGGAAACCATCTACAAGATCATGTGCTGCAAAAATAGCAAATCTATAGCCATTAATTGTATGATAAGCTTTACCTTCTTGAAATAACAAAACTAAGAAATGTACTGCCTCAACTGGAGGAGCTGAAAAAGGAATTGAGACTCATTGCCAAACACCAGCTAGACTACACCTTCCAGTCTTAACCATAACTGGATCTGGTGGAAGGGAGCAAAGATTGTTTGATGATAGAGACAGAGTCTGCCGAAAGGCCTAGCAGATTGTAAGCTGTCTCAAAATCTTCCACACTGAAAGTGTGAGGTGATTGTGGTGATTATCTCAGGAGAATAACTGTGTGGGTGTGTCAGGAGATAAGGGTAATGAGGAATTATTCTGGAAATGTCTGAGGACATCTCTAATAAGAGAGGGCATCGAGGTTGGCTTGTCCAGAATGGAGATATTAGAGTCACCAATGCCCTTTGAGAGCAAAGAAGTAGAAAGACTCTGGGAATCATTGAAAATGGTGGGCAGGCATAGCCCCTGAGATGAACCCAATTCTGAAGAAATGCATCCACTGGTGCTGCCAGGGGATCTGGTCTCCAACTGAAGAACTTGGGGATTTGACAATTTAGGAGGATGCAAATAAATCTATAGTGAAGGGACCCCACAGGTCCTGAATGCTACTTCCAGGGGATCTGTTCTCCAACTGAAGAACTTGGGGATTTGACAATTTAGGAGGGATGCAAATGAATCTATAGTGAAGGGACCCCACAGGTCCTGAATGGACATAAATGTAATGGTGTGGAGCTTCCAGTCGCTGTAATTTCCAGTCTGCTACTGTATTTTAGAGCTCAGATTTTGATAGTTGTTTGGACCTACTGACCCTAGGTGGTTTATTGTCTTACTGATGCATCTATTTTCTTCAGAAACCATAGTTGACCATGTCACTTGCAAGGCTTTCCAGAGTGAATGAACCTGCTAAGAGTTCTAAACAGCTGATCTGCATCGCCTTTATAGACCGCCAATTTCCCTCTTATGATCAGGGGATCAGATTTGGCTTCCAACACTATGGAGGTTACATATGACTCTGTTATATCTTGGAAATGAAATTTCCAAAGATAGTTTTGCCAAATCAGAAATTCATGTGTTTGAGTCACTGGAGCAAGAGTTATGTGATCTGAGAAAGATACATCTTTGTGTAGGTGGAAGGTATTTGCTGTTGAATGGATCTGTAAAGAGAGTCCCTGGGACAATTACCTGAATCAAGGATGATTGCATTGCTACTATCCTGGCTTCAGGACTGAGGGAGACTCAGTTTTATGGGTAAAATGTAGTGGATCTCTGTACAGAAAGCTAAAACATGAGTTTTGGAGAAAGACTATATACCAAATGGAAACGATAACAAAAGCTAGACAATGACTATTGTTTGATTGGGTAAGTATGTATTTTTCAAGCTGAATTTTTTGTTTATAACATTTCTTAAGTATTGAAGGACTGATATTCAGAGGATGATGTGTTTTCTCATAGTTGAGGTAATCAGAGCTATTAACATGTCAACCCATAAACAATCATACTTCTACCACAGCACCTGAGCTGGTGCTGGTTTTAACATTTTGGTTAAACACAAAAGAGCGGAGAGGATTTGGTATTGCAATTGGTAAGGTTGGTGTGGTGGCAAGATGGGCATTATATGTAATGCATCTTTTCGATCTAGTTTTTCCAACTAATCCCAGGTGAAGAAGATTTCTGACAAGGTGTACACCTTCCATCTCAAAAGGGCAATAAATGTGGTGAGGGTTTAAGGATTTTGAGATCATGACAGGCCTGAACTATCATCTATTTATGAGGAAGATGTTGTGAACTTAATCAAGAGAGTAAAAGGCCACTTGAAGATTTTCTTTTCTGCTAGGCATTAGACCTCTTTATATAAAGTGGTCTACTTATAAGAAAATGTAATGTGGGAGGAGAGTAAAACCTTTCTGGGAGGAACACTATGTAATAAGTATACTGGTTAAAGGGTCCATGGGCCTCAAGTCAATTTGAGTCTAATTTTGAAAGAAAAGAGCGAGATTGCCACTCAAATCTTTCAGGGAGGAAAGGGTTAAAAGCTTCAAGCTTACAAAAAATAGAATTGCAAAACTTTGCTGAAATTGTAGTGGATCTTGGTGAAGGTTTGGACATATTCTAGCATATCTTGAATGGATGTTTTGCCAAACAGGAATCCCATAGCTTTGGGACCAGGTTCCCTGTTGCCATTTAGTGACATTATCATTTACCAATGAAATCTGCGCCTTTCAAAATATGGATCAGTATTAGCATTTCTGAGGAGACAGTGCTTCTCTGGAACAATCACTTGTTCAATATCAATGACTTCTGCAGTTGTAAAAGTCTTTTTAATAATGTTATAATAATCTATAACATTTAAGAGAAAAACTCTAGGATACCCAAAACTTTATCTTGGCCTGCTCAGAGACATTTGTATAAACTTTGTTTTGTGGTCCAAGCCTTTTTGGTGATGAAGTGGAGTGGAATTTCACCACTTTATGGGAAAGTTTACGTGGGAAACACAGCCCTCATTTTACTATCATTTTCATTGGTGAGGTGGTTTCTCACCTACTGTGGTAGGAACTTACTATTAGTCTCCAATGCTTACCATTTTAAAGCATTTGGGAAGTTGGATACAATTTGGGTTATAAAAGGGTATACCTCATTTTCCGAAAAAAATGAAGAGAAGTGTAGTTGGAGGAAAGGGGCTGGGTGTTTACAAGCTCCTTCTCAGAAAAAAGGAAGATTATAAATCTTCAATGACTATATATGGCTCCTAAACAAATTGTTACTACTACTATGACTAATATAATAATAATAAGCTATTTCTTCTGCATTTCAACAGAACAGTTTTAGTACTCAAATACAGGTTCAGCCACTGTACTCACAGTCTTCCCCTTGACAGAAGTTATTTGCTCCTCAGTTAGAGATTCATGTTCTTCCTCCACTGAAGAGGCAGATTAATAATTATCATAATAATATGCTATAATATATATAGCGCTTCATGCTGAAGTGCTTTAAGGAGAACAGTTTTAATACTCACATACACATTCAGCCACTGCATGGCAGTCTTTCCCATGGCAGGAGTTCTTTGCTCCTCAGTAAGGGCTCCATGCCCTTCCTCCTCTGGAGGGGATATTATATATTCACAAGGGGAGCCACTGGTGTGGCAGCCTTGTCCTCTACAGAGGAAGCTCAGATGCCAGACTTCAGGTGTGGAAATAAATTAAATAAATGAATCCTTTGAAAAGGAAGTTTTAAATAGAGAGGCGAGCAGCCTCTGAGGAGAAGTTAAAATGTATTAAAATATTGCAACAAGCAGTTGCTTCAGGGCAGCACCCTGGAGGAGCGTTTGTGAATATAGTAAAAGTTAAAATGTATTCAGATATTGCAACCAGCGATTGCTTCAGGGCAGCACCCTGGAGGAGCGTTTGTGAATTCAGTATTATCAGGCCTGGTGAGCAGCCAAGGCCTCTTCTGTGGCGCGTGGGTAACGCGCGGTCTCAGAGATACAAAAGTATCTGGTCGGTGAGGGAGCCCCTCTGACAGGGCTGACTCTGGAGCAGGCCGCCCTGCGTACTTTCTGTGGCTTTGTGAAGCCTGCAGGCTTCTGTGAGCAGAGGGGCGAGGGGGAAAGCAGAGCTGGGGGCACACAGGAGAAGGGTGAGAGAAACCTGAAGTGAGGCAGGATTAAATAAACGTAACAGCACGAGGTGCTGGAGCTCACAGCCAAGTTAACAATGTCCCTGTAAATTCTACATGACATTAAGAAATGGTTAATTTAAACGTTCAAGTATAACATAATGAAGAAAAATTCATTAATAAAACACTGCGTAGTTGGAGAAAACGGAGCACTTAACTGACAGGTGCCAGCGAGCAGCAAAGAAGAGGATGACTTGTGCTGCTGCCGGCCTTTTGTACCCTGTGCCTCGTGCACTACAGAGCCCTTAAAGGGGCAGTGCACTGTTTGTTATTGTTTTACAAAAATGTTTTCTTTGCTGCTGGCGAGTAGTAATAAAGAAGTAATGCATAATACTCGCCTCCGTGTCTTGCCTAGAATTACAATCTCCGCCCACCAAAGGTGTGGCAGATTTCACATTACTCAACAGTACGAAAGCAAAAGCACAATGCTGCTGGCCTCGGGACCAGTAGAGCTTGCTGAATTGTAGAATTGTTGTAGTCGAACTATTAAAAAAGTTTCTGGCAAGACCAACAGAGTAAATGTTCCTCATACAGACCATATCCACGCAGACTCTGCGTAGGGGCGCTTTCAGGTTTCCAAGAGACTCGGGGCTCAGCCCAGTTTGGCAGCAATAAATTAATTTCAAAAACTGTTTTATTGGTCCCCTTTGCGTGCTGTTAAGATTACAGCAGTGCAGAGTGCATTTTCCATTCTTTTGATTCGGGGTTATTGTCTGGAGACTCAGGGCTAAAACCCCCTTAGCCCCTCTGCCCCCCCTCCAGCGACGCTTATGTGTTTGTCTAAAACTTAACATCAATTCGCATACTAGCTTCAAGATCCGAATGAATCAATCAATCACATTTTTATTTAGCACTACATGCAAACGCCTCAGAGCGCATGCTGACCATAACAAGGGCCTTACTCTGCCTCAATGCCTCAGCAGAGTACTAGAATAACTAGATGTGTGAATGCATTTACTTTGCTTGCCTTTTTGCCCCATTCCCTCCTAAAGGTACATAGGTTCTGAGGATGATGAGCAGCCCCGACAGATGGCTCTAGCTGCACGGGGGCTAAATAAATACCTCATAACATAACATAACATAACATAACATAACATAACATAACATAAAAAAAAGAGCTACAAAACAACACAGTACCTAACAGAAAAAGACAAACAAAGCACAAACAACAGTAGACAAAACAAGAACAAGGGACTTTGGAGGACATGAAAGACATGGCTCAGAACCAGCAAAGGATTAACTGTTCCAAAGAAATTGTTCATAGCCTGCTTTAAAGTGGGAGTAGGATTGTCGGTTTCTGATCGACTAAGGGATAGAGTTCTAAATGTGCAGGAGCACCATCCGTTGCAAACGGCCTCCAAATTTTTCCCTTGAGTACTTGGGCACTGGTAACAGTAGCCGGCCATTTGATCTAAGTGAGCGGGCAGTCTCAGTGACAATTTTAGGGGTTATCCAGGATTGTAGGTCCTCAGGGCCTTGCTTGTGGAAAACGGTCCAGGCTAAAGTAGCTTGCTTGCTTCAGGGGGATCTGGATTTGGATGGTGAGCCAGCCCATTCGAGTTCCAGTGAAGTGGTTTGACCAGAGAAGGCCTGAGATTGCCTGAATAGTCCGATTCTGGAGCATCTGCAGTTCGTTAAGGATGTACTTCGGGAACCGGTGTAAAAAATGTTGCAGTGGCATATGCAGGAGGAAAGCAAGGCATCACAAACTGTTTGGCGACTGCGACATGAGAGTCAAGGCAGCACACCTCTTAGATGGATTAGGTGGAAGTGTCCATCGCTAACCATAGCGTTGGTGTGAGACTCACAGCCTAGTTTGAAGTTGAACAGTGCTCCAAGATTATGTGATTGTTCCATAGGGGCAGCGGCAGGTCCGAATGATGTGGGCCAGTCAAAAAGCATTCTGGTCTCATGTGGAAAAGGAGGCCGAAAAGGAGGATCTCGGTCTTGCCTTCATTAAGGCAAAGCCAATTCTCCTCCATCCAGTCCTAGATTGCTGTTAGAGTTGCCTGGTCTGAATGACCTCCTTGTCCTTGAAGGATTCGTGGTGATCAAGCAAAAGCTACGTGTCATCCGCATAGGCTGAAAAAGCAAGACCAAAACTTCTGATCAGCTGTGCCAAGGGTACCATGTACACATTGAACAGTGTCAGAGATAAGGCGCGGCCTTGTGGCACACCCCAGCTAGTGGTGGATTGGTGCTTCCAACGTGCCCTTAATTACTGTAAAATTACAAAAAATCTCTAAATTACCTAATTAAACTCCCCTTAACTTTTGATTCCCCTAAATAACATTATTTTAATTATTAAACCCTGTTCAAATAATTAAAATACTACTTACCAGCTTTCCGAGTATGTCATCGGTCCTCTATTTCCATGCCTGGTGGCATGGAAATAGAGGACATATTGTCCTCATTGGGCAGGCTGCAGCGCCAGGTGAGTGCAGCTCCTTGCTCCAGCTCCAGCCTACCAGCTCCAGCACCAGTTAAGATCCCCAGAGGGGACCCAACCCAAACCCCATCCAGGATTCCAGGCAGGGCCAGGGGCCCCATCCAGGACCCTCCACCCACCCAAGGGGCCCCGGCCCCCAATGCCCCCCTGGTATTTAGATTTGGGGCTGGAGGCCCACACCTCTGGCCCAAGGCCACACTCGGTGACTGCACAGAGAGGACCCGGCCCCATCAGCAACTTGGTGACTATTCCTGGGGCCATAGGCCCACGCCTCTATCTCCATGATCCTGCTCAGGGGCTGCGCAGTGGGGACCTAGACCCTCTGGCAAACTGGGAAGTCATTTCGGGGCTGGAGGGCCATGCCTCCAGCCCTGTGACCCCACAAGTGGGTTGTGCCAAACGCATGCGGTGGGGCCCGGCCTCGCCACGCCCCCTCCCACTCCCTCCATAACATGCCCGGGTGTTCACCTGTCTTTCTGTCTGTCTCTCATTTTCTTTCTGTATTTCTTTTCTGTATTGCTTTCTTTAATTTTTGTATTGCTGTTTATTGCTTTCTTGCTTTCATCTCTGTATTGCTTTCTTTCACTCTATAGTGCTTCCTTTCTTACTGTGTTGCTTTCTTTATTTCTGGATTGTTTTTGCTTTTCTCTGTATTGCATTTCTCTGTATTGCTTTTCTCTGTACTGTTTTTTTTTTTGGACTGCTTTTCTCTGTACACTTATAGCAGCCCTGCTTTTCATCTGTATTGCTTTCTGTCTTCGCCTGTATTACTTTCTCCATCCCTTTCTTAGTGCTTTTTGTCCTCTTTTCTTGTCTGCCCTGCCTGTGTCTCACTCTCACCACCCCAGCCAGCCAAATCAGCTACCCCATCCTGACTCAAACCCTGCCCACCTCTGGTTAGGTCTTACAGCCAGGGGCCCAGGCAGGCCCCTAGGGGCCACATCTCTCCAACACCCAAGCCGCCCACAGCTGCAGTGCCCCTGTCCATCACCCCTACAGCGCTGCATGTGCTCAAAACCCACCCAAAGTGACCATGCACCATCCCCACCATCATCCTGTCCCCCTGCCTTAACCCTCTTTCCCTTTTTCCTCCTCAGTCCCTCCCTCTCTATCACTCTTTCTCGCTCTCTCCCCACCCTTTCTGAATCCCTTCTTAACTGGTACAGTGCTCAGGAGGTGGTCTCTAGCCTAGGGCAAGCTACCGCTCCCTAGGATTGGCCTCTGCAACCCAGAGTGAGTGCCTGTCCTGAACCCCTACCCTGCCAGAAATATACCCACTTGAGGAGGGTTTCCCCCTTTACCCAGATACTGAAACTGTTTGTGACACATTGCTAAGGAACACTACCAGTGTGTGTTGCCCCTGAAACTTCCTGCCCTTACTGTTACTTTCTCCTCCCCAGGTATAGGCCCTCCTCTAAGCCTCTGCAATCGGGTGTACTGCCCCTATAACTCACTGTATTTTTCTGCCCTTACAGCAGCCTGAGCAGGTAGCGTATGTAATTATTCTATTGTTTTATATGTAATTATTTTATTGCGGCGTATACACAGTTTATTGGTGTTTATTGTGTGCTTTCCTCTTCCCAGTGTTCCCATTTGCCCAACCTATTTTTGCTGTGTTTCCCCAAATAAACCTGTGTTCTCGCTGTAATTTCTGGTCCTGGTCATCCTTCTATAAGTGAGTAAATTGTTTATTGTGTATATGGTATGGTTTTATGACTGTCTGGGTGCCCCTATGTCCATAGGTGCTAGTCCCTGAGACAGTAGACCCTTTCTTTAAAAAAGATATTTAATGTATTTAAAGAGATTATCTTAGTCTATACCCAAAAAGCAACACAAATGTAGGTTATTATTTCACAAATACATTTGCAAATATAAATATTCTACTGAATTTCATTTTTTAAAGTGTGTTCCAAAAATATCTTTAAAAACAGTTTCAAGACAAGTGCAATACCAAACCCTATGATTCTCATACATATGTTATATTTTGATATGCCAACTGAGTTTTTATAGGGCGTGGCTATACCACAATTGCAGTATTGTTGTGTCTCCCTCTTCCCAGGGTGGGCATTTATATGTGCTTCACTATGAATTTTGTACCATGCACATGATCCGACCATCTAACTCCCAACTTTATAAAGATTATTATATTGTTCATCTTTGCATTCGGATCAGTGCTACATGTTGTATTATTCTGTATATTACCTTGTCTCTCTGCCCTGCCCCTGTGTACTTATATGCCACAACTTAAAATTCTTCAATAGCCAGTTTGGTGGGTGCATGGATTTGTGGGTTTGTGTGTAGATTACAGTGGGTGTCCTGCATCTGTTATAGAATGAGAATTTGTTGAATTATGCTAATAGGCTGAGGGGTGTTCAAGGTATAATTCAGGTTATATGACTGCTGGTATGGACAGTCAAGGAGGTTGTAACCATATAATGTACTATTCAATATGCCAAAGGGTACTTCCAGCCGTGTTCCACTCCCTTACGCTGTTAATGCCCACCACATATTAATTGTGGTCCCATAAAATCACCGAAGCTAAGCATCTCTGGCCCTAATCATATATCCTGACATTTGGACCTGAACAAATCAAAAGTTCCAACACTGTTTCTTCTAGACCATGTTCTGTCCTACACCCTTACAGCAACACACACAGCAGAGATTCTGATACTCGACTGTGGATGCTGGAGATAAGTAGTGACTACTTGACATAATGACAAATTGTCCACAAGGTAAGTAGCGCTGCTGCAGGTTTCCATAATTGGCAATGGTTTTGAGATAAAGTCCAAAAACTGCCAACCCAGGAAGCGCAATAAGTTACTCTTGTTAATCTGCTAAGGGGGTTAGAGTCTCTATCACACATAGGGATTTATGGGGAGTGGTGGGCCTTAAGTGCCAGAGCTGTTTAAGTGAAATAAATAGACAACACACAGCCCCTACTAATATTCTCTGACTGCAACCCTTCCCAATAGTCATCAGAGCAAATAAGATATTATAGCAGTTTCTCCCTCATGCACCGCTCTCACTTTCTTCATGTTGGGATCTCGGCAGCCGAATCTTATTGATGTGACAGCTTTTCATAGAGGGTAAGAAGTCCATTTTGTCTTTGATGTAATCAGGTGAAGCTTGGTTGTGGGCTCTGGGTCCTTGCAGAGTGTGACGAAAGTGGGGCCTGTGGTAGCAAATCTGCCCTTTTCGCACAAACCCACCACCTGGTTCAGCACCCTTAGCCTGCACGAGCAGCACCCTCAGGGTAACCAGAGGTGTTAAATTACCCACTAAAATACCCCCCCAGCTTTGGCGGGAAACCACAGTTCTCCCCATAAGAGGGGTGTTTCACCCTCAAATGTTAGATCCTGGGGCAGGAGATACGCAGTCTCCTGCCGTCCTGAAAAAGGGAGGTCCCAGGGTGGCAGAATACACACCTGGGAGCTCCACACTAGAGGGCTCTCCCAACACCCCTTTGACCGCCTGGACAAAGGGTCTGGGAGTAGGCTCCATTCCAGACACTGCAGGGTGCTGGGAGGGAGCCTCACAGAGGGAGAAAGGGAGGGCTGGTTTCTACGGAAACCCCTACCCTTCCAGCTGGGTGTGAAACCCACCCAGTGGAAGCACAGGACTTTGCGTGCCAAATGTTCCCCACTGGGAAGAATGGCTATCAGAGAGCAGACCATTTGGCTGCTCTTGGATAATGGCAAAACCTAAAGGGGGGTTGCAAACACATGTTCCCAGTCCTGGGTAACCGGTTTGGCAACCCTTAACTCACTGCTGCAGCGTGGACCCATTTTTAGAACGAAGCCACATGGCAACTTCTAGAAAGGGGGACACACTCAGAGGAGTCCCCAAACACGGAATCATGCGTTGGTTCCGAGCTAACCCACCCAGGGGAGCCGGACGCACTTTTCCGTGCAACCG
>JAVSBX010288092.1:0-13723 GCA_033119125.1 Desmognathus anicetus
TCTCCACCTTCATCACATCTCTGGCAGAGGACTGCTCCAATGCCTACGTCGGATGCATCAGTCTGCATGTAGTAGGTCTTTCGTGGATCAGGGCTGGTAAGCACGGGCTCATCACACAAGATGGCCTTTAAATTGTCAAAGGCCTTCTGACACTTCTCTATCCATTCCACTTTCCTGGGGGCCTTCTTCACCAGCAGCCCTGTCAGATGCACTGCAATGGTTGAATACTGAGGCACACAACTGCGGTAAAAACCAGCAGTCCCCAGAAATGCTCGGACGTCTCTCTGTGTGGTGGCGTGAGGCCAGTCTTCGATGGCCTCCACCTTATCCCTCATAGGACGCAGGAGCTCACGACCAACACAGTGCCAAAGGTAATCCCCCTCCCCTTGAGAAAACTGACACTTGGGCACCTTTACCGTGAGGCCATCTAGCTGGAGCCGGACCATCACCGCAGTGAGGTGTGCCAAGTGGGACTTCCAGTCGATGTCAGGAGTGGCCCCCACCAGCAATCAGAGCATCTCCACTGCCAACTGAGCACCAGCATTACACCCCACAGACTCTCCAACCAAAGGTCCCACATCAGCGCAGCGCATGCCGAGGCAATACAGGTCAGGCGCTGCCATTGCCGTGTCCCTGTCTGCCCGCCGCCCGTCCAGCACAGTCAGTGCCCCGAGAACCTCACCTCCATGCGCATGCGCGACCGCTCGCTCTCCCTGTCCGGGACGCACTGAGCGGCGCGCGCTCGCCTCTATAAAAGGCGAGCGCGCGCTCCCTGTCGCGTCAGTGCAACGACTTCGCGACAGCCCACAGAGCCATACCCTGTCTCCCTATCTCTCCTCAGTCACGCAGGCCTTCCTCCCGGCCTGCCTCTCGTCACCCAATCCCTGAGTCCCGTATCTTTCTGCCTCCCCGCTGCAGGACCCGACCCTGGCCGCCAGTTAGCGCCGGGTGCGCTCCCCGCGGCTGCAGGCCGCCACTACGCTGAAGCCTCGTTTGAAGCGCACGGTAGGCTTTAAGCTAGAGAGCGAGGCCTGCCCTTCGGCCCGCTCTCGCGCAATCCCCCTCCCCAGTTGGCGCTGCTGTCAACGCTTCTGCCTGCGCATTTCACTGCCTGCCTATTGTGCAGCCTGACTGGCTTCTCCTCATACCATTGAACCGTGCCTCATCTACACACGTGCGGCGCTCCGAAGTCCCGCAGCCGCGCGCCCTCAGCCGCGCGCCTTGACTCCTCGGCTGCCGGCCAGTCAGCGCCCAGGGGCTCCTATCCCCGAAGGGGGCTCCGAGGCAGAGTCTCATAGATTGCCCTCGCGGGCCAGAACCCACGACATCCACAGCCAACCAGCCAAAGCAGGTACTGCAGTCTTAGCCAGGGAAAGGGGGTTACATAAATAAGGGATTCCACACAGTAGTAGGGTCCAACCTCCCACCCTGATACTATCCGTGTCATTTCCCTATCCAGAGGACATCCGAGACGACTACACGTCCCCAGTGAAGACAAACCACGTGGACCGGGCTGCCACCCCACATCAGGTGATTAATGCCGTTGGAGTGAATATCGCCCCATTACAGTGACATAAACTAAAATTAAGGGACCCTGGATATAGGATTGAAAGCCTCCTCCTCTGTCATTGCAGAGAGTCTGGGAACCGGGAACCGCACAGAAGCCAGGCGATCGAAGTTCTCTCCTGGGAAGGTCCCCTGTTCTACAATCAACATCTGGGTGGCAGACCCGGAGAGGACCCTAGTCTGTCTAGTGAATTTCTAGGGGGGTTCCCTCCGAGTCTGCGCACATAGGCAACAATTGGGAAAGTGCGGCGAGCTACAGAACCGTGAGTGGATAATTATCAAGTACGAATGGTGGATACATTTCATGAATACTGATCTGTGCATGTGATAGCGTAACAGATTGCACTGACCTTAAAAGGAGAAAGAATTGGAACTAGGTGAATATGGAAGACTTGAAGGAATTGGTGGAGAGACTAACCGTTACGGTTGGCACGCTGAAGGAGGAGCTGGAGTGTAGCCGGCGAGAAACCAAGGCACTTGGAGAACGGATTGGGGAACTGCAAAAGTCGCATTCCAGGCCCGGGAGCGAGATTGATCAGGAGGAGATGGACATCACCAGTGACTCCCAATCCGACTGTGGAATGCCCGCTCTCACGCCTCAGCGAAATGAGGACCCGGCCACTGGTTTACCAGATACCCTTACCAGGGACCCGTCCCGGGTCTACAAGATACCTTTACCAGAAAGATTCAGTGGGGAAGGGAAGAATTGCAAAACCTTCCTCACCCAGTGCCAGATCCACTTTCGGTCAAGACCCCAATGCTTCCCCACCGAGGAGGCCAAGGTGATGTTCGTGGTGTCCAACCTGGGGGGGGAAGCCCTCGAATGGATCACCCCCTTCATGGAATCAAACGACAACCTCATGAACGACTACTCCAGATTTGAGAAGGCCTTCCGTAGAATGTTTGAGCGACGATATGCACAACAAGCTAAAAGCTTGGAGTATCTAACATTGAAGCAAGGCATCAGAGAACTGGGAAGTTATATCACTCACTTCCAGCAACTCTCCGTGGAACTAAAGTGGTCGAAGGAGGCGCAGATAACTATCTTTCAAAATGGACTAAAAGAGGAACTTAAGGACGCCTTGGTCCAGGTCCATCCTTTCCCGGAAGAGGTTGAGGAACTGATAGAGGTGGTGCTGCGACTGGAGCAAAGACTAGCCGAGAGAAAGGGGGACCGACGACAGATGGAATTCCGACGCTCCTATCCCAGTGGTCCTCGACCCTTGGCCAATCCCGCTACCGGGTCCACGACGACGGATCGAAAATCAGGCTCTGGGTCTGAGATGAAAAGAACCCCCTACGAGTCCAAGGCCCGTGGGCCCCTAACAGCAGAAGAGCGTAAACGTCGGCAAGACAACAATCTCTGCATGTATTGTGGTCAAGCTGGCCATCTTGTGCGGGAATGCCCCTTGAGCACTCGGAGGTCGGGAAACGCCGAAGCTCGGAAGTAGTGGAGGGAGTACTTCTGAGCCATCCCATCTCACCTTCTACCACCCTCACCTGTCTGAAGAAAAATCATTCTAACGCAAACTCCTACCTTTTGATTGATGCTGAAATCCTTCATTCGCCTCAACCCTTGATCCAATCTGTGTTGATAGACTGTGGAGCCCCTGGGAACTATATGGACAAAGAATTCGCTCGAAGAACCGGGTTGCTGATGAAGCTAAAAGAGGAAGCTGAACCTATCCATGCGATCGATGGCACCCCTCTAGTCAGTGGGGCAATCACCCATGTTACCGAGGAAGTGCAGCTCCGGATTGGGCATCATGTGGAAGGGATCCACTTCAACCTAATCAAATCTCCGCGATTCTGCGTCGTTCTGGGAATGACTTGGTTGAAGAAGCACAACCCCGAGATCGATTGGGTTGCCGGAACATTGAGCCTTAGTAGATGTCTCTGTACCCTGGGAGGCCCTGATCCAGCACCAGCGGTGGTCGGACAACTGCAGAAGGAAAAAGAACCTACGGGAGCAGGGCTCCCTCCCGAGTACCAAGAATTTCGAGATTTGTTCAATCCCGCGGAAGCGGAAGTGCTTCCCCCTCACCGGCAGTGCGACTGTGCCATCAACTTGGTTCCCGATGCCCCCATTCCACACGGGAAGATCTACTCCCTGAGTCCCGCTGAGGACTCAATAATGAAAGATTACATCGAAGTGAACTTGAAGAAAGGGTTCATTAGGAAGTCGAATTCTCCAGCTGGAGCACCCATCTTCTTTGTGGAAAAGAAGGATGGTTCCCTGCGCCCATGCGTGGATTACAGCGACCTGAACAAAATTACCATAAAGGATAGGTACCCCATTCCCCTAATTGTGGACCTGATCGATCAAGTCAAGCAGTCTCGGTGGTTCACCAAAATGGACCTACGGGGGGCCTACAACTTGATTCGTATCAAAGAGCATGACGAGTGGAAGACCGCATTCAAGTGCAAATACGGTCACTACGAGTACCTGGTCATGCCCTTCGGATTGACCAACGCACCCTCCGTGTTCCAGGGCTTCATCAACGAGATCTTTCAGGATATCAGCGGACTGTACGTGACAGTCTATTTGGACGATCTATTGGTTTACTCCGAGACCTTGGACGATCACCGGAGACATGTCACCGAGGTCCTCCAGAGATTGCGACACCATCACCTATACGCCAAGCTGGAAAAGTGTTCCTTCCACGTTCAGCAGGTCGAATACCTCGGATTTGTCCTATCTCCGGGCCGAGTGAGCATGGACGAGAAGAAAGTCAGTGCGGTCAAAGATTGGCCAGCGCCCTCGACGGTGAAGGAGGTCCAGAAGTTCGTGGGGTTTGCGAACTTTTATCGTCGCTTCATTCCCCAGTTCTCCTCAGTGATAACGCCAATAACCAATCTAACTCGAAAAAAGGTCAAATTCCAATGGACCAACCAAGCCCAAGAGGCGTTTGATCTACTAAAAAACCTTTTCTGCAGCTCACCGATCCTACA
The DNA here is from genome assembly GCA_033119125.1 of Desmognathus anicetus. Lineage (NCBI taxonomy): Eukaryota > Metazoa > Chordata > Amphibia > Caudata > Plethodontidae > Desmognathus > Desmognathus anicetus. Next base: position 4,519 of record JAVSBX010288092.1, read on the forward strand.
ACAACCAGACCAAACCAAGCCTTTCACCGTGGAGACTGACGCCTCTGATTTCGCTTTAGGGGCGGTCCTGTCTCAAAAAGTTGATCAGAACGATCTCAAACCGGTGGCCTACTTCTCCCGGAAGTTGAATCCGGCCGAACAGAACTACACAATCTACGAAAAAGAGCTCCTGGCTATTAAGGAAGCGTTGAAGAACTGGCGGCATTACCTGCAGGGCGCCTCTCATGTTATCCAGATCATCACGGACCACAAGAACCTGGTCTTCCTCCAGAATGCCAGATGTCAGAATGCTCGCCATGCCCGATGGGCCAACTTTTTCTCCAAGTTTCGCTTCACCCTCAGCTACGGGGTCGGCAGTCAGAACAAGGCGGATGCCTTATCTCGGTTGGGGTATGAACTCCCCGAACCGATTGCCCCCCAGAAGATCCTGGAACCCATCGCGACCTTGTGTGATGTACCATTCTCCGAGAAGATCGTGCAGGAAACTCAGCAGGAGGCGTTGGCCCAGCAGCTCCCTCCTCATCAACCAGAGGATATTCAGGATGGGCTCTTCCTGCGGGAGGGCAGGATTTACGTTCCAAAGACGCTGCGCCTACAGTTACTCCAGTGGTGTCACGATAATAAAGCAGCTGGCCATCCAGGAGAGAACAGGACCTGTGAATTGGTGGGGCGCTGGTTCTGGTGGCCCAAAATGCCTCAAGAGATCACTGAGTACGTCCAGGGATGCGAGATTTGCTCCAGATCTAAACCCTGCCGAGAAAAGACCACCGGGCTACTTCAGCCACTTGACAACCCCGGACGCCCGTGGGACACCATTTCCATGGACTTCATCACAGATCTTCCAGTCTCTGCGGGGAACACAACCTTGTGGGTGACCGTCGATACCTTCACCAAGCAGACTCACCTGGTGGCTCTTAAGAAATTACCTTCCGCTCCGGAATTGGTGAAGAAATTTATTCACGAGATCTACCGACTGCATGGCATGCCTCGAAAGATTGTGTCAGATCGAGGTCCCCAATTCATTGCAAAATTCTGGACCAAGATGCTTCAATTTTGGGAAGTGAAATCTGGACTGTCTACCGCTTTCCACCCCCACACGGATGGGCAAACAGAAAGGATGAATCAGTCAGTGGAGCAATACCTGCGCTGTTACGTGGACCGGTTTCCGGAGGAGTGGTCCGAGTGGCTGCCACTGGCCGAGTTTTCTCTCAACAACCTGCGCAACGCTTCCACCGGAGAATCCGCCTTCTACTGTGGTCACGGATTTCACCCCCAAATGATTCCGCAATGGACTCCCATCACTCGGGACACCCAGGTGCCGGCTGCCACGGATCAAGCGCAAAAGATACAAGAGATCCAACGACAGGTGCAGGAGACCTTGCTCCGCAGTAAACAGCAGTACAAGAAGCAAGCCGATCGCAAGAGAAAGAAAGAAAAAACATTTGAAGTGAATGAAAAGGTCTGGCTTTCCACTAAGAACATTGTACTCAAGAAGATCCACCCAAAGCTGAAACCCCGTTATATTGGGCCTTACCCTATTAAACGAGTTCTCGGTCCGCTGACTATCGAACTAGAATTACCCAAGAAGTGGAGGGTACACCCTGTGTTTCATGTCTCGCTCCTGAAGAAGGTGTCTCCCCACTACCGACCAGGCCCCAAGCGCTCCCCGATTCTGGTAGGCACACAGAAGGAGTTTGAGGTGCAGAAGGTGCTAGACAAGCGTCAATTCCGAGGCCGTACCCAGTATCTACTAGCCTGGAAGGGGTATGGACCAGAGGAAAACTCATGGCAGTACCTAGATGACATACATGCCCCCCAGCTCATACGCCACTTTGAGGAAAGAACCCAAGGAGGGGGAGAGGGAGCTTGGGGGGAGGTGATGTTAGGAGTGGCCCCCACCTACAATCAGATCATCGCCACTGCCACCTGAGCACCAGCAATACATTCTACCGACTCTCCAACCCAAGGCCCCACATCAGCGCCGCGCATGCCGAGGCCGTACAGGTCAGGCGCTGTCACTGCCGTGTCCCTGTCTCCCCTCCGCCAGTCCTGCACAGTCAGGGCCCCGAGAACCCCACCTCATTGCGCATGCGCGACCGCTCGTTCTCCCTGTCCGGGCAGCACTGAGCGGCGCACGCTCGCCTCTATAAAAGGCGAGCGCGCGCGCCCTGTCGTGTCAGTGCAACGACTTCGCGACAGCCCACAGAGCCATACCCTGTCTCCCGTAATCTCCTCAGCCCCGCAGGCCTTCTTCCCGGCCTGTCGCTCCCATTCCCCTTCCTGGATCTTCGTAGCTCGAAGCCTCCCCGCTGCGGGATTCGACCCTGACCGCCACATAGCGCCGGGTGCGCTCCCTGCGGCTGCAGGCCGCCACTGCTTGGAAGCCTCACTAGAAGCGCACGGCAGGCTTAAGGTGAGGGAGCGTGGCCTGCCCTTCGGCCCGCTCCTGCGCAATCCCCCTCTCCCGTTGGCGCTGCAGTCAACTCTGCTGCCCGTGCGTGTCACCGCCTGTCCCCTGGTTCAGCCCGACGGGCTCCCCCTCATATCTGTGATCGGGGCTTAATCCATGCACGCGCGGCGCTCTTCAGTCCCGCTGCCACGCGTCTTCAGCCGCGCGCCCTGACCCCTTCGGCTGCCAGTCAGTCAGTGCCCAGGGACTCCTATCCCCGAAGGAGGCTCCGAGGCCAGGTCTAATCAGTTGCCCGCTCGGGCCAGAACCCACGATACCCCCAGCCAGCCAGCCCACGCAGGTACTGTAGTATTAGCCAGGGAAGGGGGGGGGTAATCTAAATAAGGGGTTCCACGTATAAGTAGGGTTCACCCTTCCGTCCTGATACTATCCCTGTCAATTCCTTATCCAGGGGACATCCAAGTCGAATACACGTCCCCAGTGAAGAGAGTTGAAGACAAACCACGTGAACCGGGCTGCCACCCCACATCAGGTGATTACTGCCGTTGGAGTGAATATCTCCTTCCCCTTAAGTGACATAGATTAAAGCTAAGGACTCCTGGATTGAAGACTGAAAGCCTCCTCCCCTGTCTTTGCAGAGAGTCTGGGAACCGGGAACCGTACTGAAGCCAGGCGATCGAAGTTGTGTCCTGGGAAGGTCCCCTGTCCTACTATCAACATCTGGGTGGCAGACCCGGAGAGGACCCTAGCCCATCTAGTGAGTGTCTAGGGGGGTTCCCTCCGAGTCTGCGCACATAAGCCACTATTGTGAAACGTGCAGCGAGCTACAGAACCGTGAGTGGAAAATTATCAAGTACTACTGGTGGATACATTTCATGAAAACTGTCCTGTGCATGTGTAGGCGTAACACATATTACATATTCTACAACTAAAGTGGGTAGACTTATGTTAGGACTTCTTAAATTCCCAAAAATATATGGAGGGAACTCCTTGAATCCCATTATCAGACTTTATAAAGCAAAACTGCAACCGATTTTAACATACTGGAGCGGAAGTTTGCGGAGCAAAAAACTTTAGTACTTTGGAAAGAATGGAGGGTGTTATTCTAAGGAGGTTGTTGTCATTAGCTCCTGGCATCCCTTTATGTGCAATAAGGTCTGAGTTTGGGATTATTAGCTGTCGCGCAGCAGCTGAAAAAAAGTTTTAAAATTTCAGCTCAAATTGAAAAATTGTAGCATGGAGATGTTGGCAAAACAATGTCAATCCGAGTGCTTTGATAGACATATGAAGTATTTTGAATACTTTAATACTGAAATTGACTTGGTTTTGGTTGAATGGAACATGGTGAATTTTTGGAATGCACCAATGATTGAGCGCAATAGCTATAGTGCTATCTGGCGTAATGCAGAGAAAGACATGAGCACAAAAAATGATAATATGAATATGAAAAATCTTAAATCTATATCTTGGTATGTGAAGAACAAAAATGACGGTTTAGCACCCAAATATGCTAGTACTGTTGGCTTGTCTGATCTGATATCATTCTCCTTTATGCTTAGATCTGATGTTATTTTGAACAAAATAAAACACTGTAAACTAGGGGCCAATGTTCAACATTGCAACTGCGTTATTGAGGATTTTATGGCAAGAGACACGGAGGCTCTTATTATGCCATAACTCTCTTTACTACTCCACAGCAGCAAAACTAGTGAAACTACAACTCCCATGATGCTTGTCACATGGGTAACTTGAACCAATCAAACACTGTACTAGTCCATAAATAGTCCTTGATCCCAGCTCATATCCTCTTTCTTTGTCTGATCTCGTAGATTATTTGTAGAAGCAGTAAGTTGTGATCATTAGAATCAAGGACGCAGAAATTAAATCCAAGATGCATTGTATAGCGAGGGATGAACTAGACCTTGTTCTCAAAACCTGTAAGAAATCAGATAACCCGTTGTTAATAATAAGTTTAACCCAGTTGTAAAATTTTTGTTATTGTGTCATCACAATTACTTTTTATCTCAATATCAATAATGGATTAAACATTAATAAAGATACCAACTCTTTGAATAATAGAAAATTTGAACCTTTATTCAATACAGTAATAATATTCCTTCAAAGGGAGGGTAACATAGGGTGGGATAATACTCGCCTCCGTGTCTTTCTTTAATAAAATTGTGATTTATTCCTTTACGTTAGTAAGAAAAATCATCATTTTATGGCAAGAGACACGGAGGCTCTTATTATGCCTGTTCAAAGATTCTGCACAATATTTAGAACTGGGTGTTCTATCGGTTTAAAATAAAATGTCTTGAAGGTTGATTCTGAAGACCAATCCGCACATTGTAATATTTGGTCCAACCTTGCTCCCGTCATCAAGGCTTTAGATGCCATAGCCCCTCGAACCGAATGAGCTCCAAACAAGGTAACGTCTATCCCTGCCTGTTGTAGCATCCATTTGATCCATCTGGCTATAGTTGGAGGGGCGACTGGTTTAAATGGCTTTATAGTTGACAAAAGTAATTGATCATATTGTCTATGCCCAGAGGTTCTGAGCTCATATTCCTTGAGACAATCAACTACGCAAATCTTCGGCTCCGCTGTGAAACTCGGATACCAGACCGAGTGAATGTTAGTCTTTGTTCTTCTTGTAATATTAAAGCAAACTCCCTCCGGAGTATACTGCCTCTGAGACAAATCCAACGCCGAAATGTCCGCCACTCTTTTACATGAAATTAGACATAGAAGCATGGCTAACTTTGCTGACAACTGCTTTAAATTTAAAGCGGAATTCTCTGGCCAAGCTATTAAAAGATTGAGCACCTTGTTCACATCCCAGAAAGTATGATACCGTGGCATGGGTGGTTTGGATAATCTGACCCCTCTCAATAAACGGCAAATCAGCGGATGCTCCCCCACCGGTCTCTGTGCTACCGGATCGTGTCCTGCAGAAATTGCCGAACGTAAAACATTTATAGATCTGTAGGACTTTCCTTTAGTGGCTTGTTCTGCTAAGAAATTCGCTATAGATGAGACAGATGATGAAACGGGATCTCTCTGTTGTTCCATACACCAATTATACCATTCTCTCCAAGCTGATCTGTAAACTTTAGTGGTGCCAGGAGCCCATGATTTATCGATGAAGTGTTTAGCCTGCTCTGAAAGCTCTGTATCTCTCCATCTTCTGTTGAAATTCTCCATGCTACTAACTGAAGTTTGTGCTGAAGGAGAAGCGGATGATAATTCCCCTGAGGATCCAGGAGAAGATGAGGAAAGCTCGGAAGAATCAGTGGAGAATCCGACGAAAGTTCCAGAAGAGTCGGAAGCCATGCTTGAAACCTCCACCAAGGCGTTATTATGACCATCCTCGCTTTGACTCTCCTCAACTGCGCTAGAAGGCGGGGTATTAGAATGAATGGTGGGAACGCATAATTCCAATTCGTTCCCCAGTCCTGCAAAAAGGCATCTGCTGCTAACGCTTCCGGGTCTGGTCTCCAGCTGAAAAAGGTTGGAAGCTGTTTGTTTAGGCGAGACGCAAACAGATCTATCTGAAGTGGTCCCCACTTCTGATTTATCTTGTGGAAGACTTCTGTGTTCAGTTTCCAATCGCTGGAATCCGCGTCCATTCTTGACCAACGATCTGCTATTGTATTTTGCTGTCCCGGAAGGTACTCTGTCGTCACCTTTATGTTCTTGTGCAGGCAATAGTCCCAGAATTCTTTGGCTAGGTCCGCTAATAATTTGGAGCGTGTCCCACCTAATCGTTGAATGTAACGCACTGCGGAAATATTGTCCATTCTCAAAAGAATGCAACAATTCGCCCGATCCTTGGTAAGTGACCTGATGGCGAAGGAACCCGCCAACAACTCTAGGCAATTGATGTGCAGATTCGATTCCGAGACCGACCAAGAACCTCCTGTTGATACTTCTCCGCATCGAGCCCCCCAGCCTGTGTTGCTGGCATCCGATTCTATAATGAGATCCGGTGATGAGCCGAATATGGCTTTGCCGTTCCAAGCTGAGATGTGCTGAATCCACCACTGAATTTCCCATTTGGAATCCTGGTCCAAAGACACCATTTGTGAGTACGTCCGACCCGCTCTTAATTGAGCTATCTTCAGGCGTTGTAATGCCCTGTAATGAAGTGGACCCGGGAAGATTGCTTGTATTGAGGATGAGAGCAGACCTATGATCCTTGCTAGTTGTCTGACCGAAATTGTTCCTTTTCGAAGTACCCACGCCAATTCTTTCCGAATTGTGGATACTTTCTTGAGAGGTAACTGTAGAATGGCTTCTTTCGTCCGAATTGTGAAACCCAAAAAGTCGATTGTTTGAGATGGTATTAGCATCGATTTTTTCCAATTTATCAGAAATCCTAGATTTTGAAGTAGAGAAATTGTCCAATCCTTGTGTAATAATAGAATTTGCGGGTCTTGTGCCATTATGAGGATATCGTCGATGTATATTATCATTCTCACGCCTCTTTCTCTTAATATTCCTGTTACTGGTTTTAGTATCTTCGTGAATGCCCAAGGGGCTGATGCTAGGCCGAAAGGGAGACATGTAAATTGCCATATTTCCTCGTTCCACATGAACTGTAGGAATTTCTGATGGTCCGCATGAATCGGGACTACTAAATAAGCGTCCTGCAGGTCTAGACGTATCATCCAATCGTCTAGTCTTAGAATATCCCTTAACAGATGAATACCCTCCATCTTGAAATGATGATAAACCAGGTACTGATTGACCTGCTTTAGATTGATAACCGTCCGCAGCTTTGTTTTGTTCTGAACCAGGAAAATGTTGCTTACAAAGCCTCTCTGTCGAGCCGGAACAATAGCCTTTTTGTTTCGCAATTCTACAAGTTCGTCTTGCATTATTGCATTTTGCTCTTGTGTGAATTGGAATGGTAAAGGTATCTGACTTTGTATGGGTGGCCGAAGTGTGAATTCTAGCCTTAAACCCTGAATCACATGTAATACCCAACAATCGCTTGATATTAACTGCCATTGCGCTAGATGGAATTTTAGTCTGCCCCCCACCAATAACGGGGATATGGGTGTTACACTCACCTGTGTTTGCAGGTTGTCGATTAGCTCCTCTGCCTCCTCTGTTGCGTTGAAAACGCGATCTTGACGGGTAGAAAGGGCTGTGTCCTCTCTGATTGAATTGACTATATCCCCTGCCCTGTCCTCGGGAACTTTGTGGAAAGGCGCGGCCACCTGAGCGTCCCCTTCCTCTGGTGGCCGTGTCAAAAATCTTTTGGGGAAATAGTTTGTGCATGGAGCTTTTAGATTTTTCTAGAGACTGAAAAGCCTGTACGTATTGGGCCATTTCTTTCACGAATTCGCTACCGAATAAAAGACCCTCTGCTGAAGTTCCAGGTTCAGTCATTGCCAATTCCCCTAGTCTGGGGTTTATTTTTAATAAAATGCTTTTCCTTCTCTCAACTGAGAGAGAGCAATTCGCGTTGCCTACAAAGCAGATTGCTCGTTGTGCCCAACCAGATAGCACCTGAGGGTCGATGGATTCCCCTGACTCCTTGGCGTTGTTTGCCAGTTCCAGTATTTTGGCTAATGGTCCCACTACATCCAGAAGCCTATCCTGACAGCCTTTCCAGGCTCTGTCTATCCCTCTTTTTACATCCCTTGAAAATTTACCTGCAAAGGTTATAATTTTGGGATCTACTTCTGGCGTGTCAGAGATCTTATGATTAGTAATGGGTCTGGGGCATTCTGACCTCATTTTATTACGGGCCTCCTTGTCCAGGGGCTTCCTAATTCTGGCATCCAGGTAATTAGTCACCGTTTTTGATGGATACCAGTCGGAAGATCTGGGATGTTGTATATCTTCCGGAGTGAAGGCATCCTCCGGTAATTCTATGTCTTTAGCGACATCAAGCGGGTCTTTTTTATTTGACCTCTTTAGCTTTTTGGGACTTGGTAGTTCGTCCCCATCAGATTCTGATTCAGAGTCAGAGCTTGAGGAAATTGAAGAATAAATAACATCCATGGCTTTTTTATTTTTAAAAAGGCCGGATTTGTCCGATGCCTTGTCTTTTTTGACTTTTAAAGATATTCTATTCTTTGTGGCTTGTGCCTCAAAACATTTAGCTAATTTAGATTTTAAGGATTCAGATGTCGAAGTCTGAATTTGTCCAGACTTGCTTGAATTTACATCTTCTTTCACGTGTTTCCTTTTCCGTGTGGCTTTTTTAGCCTTGGAAGACACGTCTTTTTCGTTTAAATGTTTAGCCATGATGTCAATAGAAGAAAGAATGGGTGCAACAGCTTTAGCCACTGTTTTTTCTATTGAAGAACCCAACACCCTGTTAAAATTCCTTTCATAATAGGCATTTACCTCCTCATCATTCTCCTCTTCTTCCTCATAATTATTGTTATCAGACCTGGCGTCTGTATACTCCTCTTCCTCAACAAAAGTAGCTGAGGCATCCGATGAAGAGTCTGTCATGCTTGCCCTGAAATATCATAAATCAAAATAATGAATAAAGGTGCAAGCAGCTTTTTAATTATAATTACACTTCAGAGGAAAGTATTACCAATATTTAATTATTTCTTAATTCTCCTAAAATGTCTTGTTTGTCAGAAATCCTACCTGACCCAGCAAACTAACAGCAAACAAGGGCCTTTTCTGCCCACACAATAGCCTGTAATTCCCTCAGTCAAGGATTCAGTGAGGGAGACACAATGTAGCACGCTACACGTCGTCGCGCTTCTTCCCTGACAGAAGCCGAGGCGTCTACTCGTGCACACGCGCGCGCGCGCGCGCACG